>JAUELE010281587.1:0-17763 GCA_031471655.1 Diodora aspera
GCCTCATGTACATATAACTTCCTTTAAACTGTGCTCAAGATAGATAGGAATCAAACCCACAATTGCCGAGGCTGGCAGATTACTGGGTCGACATGCTAACCACTGCGCTATCCTACAAATCATGAAAGACAAAGAATTAGCTGCCTCTTGCCATTAATTATCAGTTGTGTTTGTGTCACTCTTTTATACCAGATCCTATAACAAATCGGGGCTTAATCAAGGCTCTATGCCTTCGTACTAGACTGACTGCAGTCTCCGAAATTTATTATTTTTTTTCTTTTTATGTATTTTCCATGTAGAGTATATATTTATTGTAGAGAGCCCTGTGTCTCATCGGCCGAATTTCAGTGTAATCAGCTATCCCTAGACTTGCATTTCTATAGACTTGCCAAGTCTCTTAAGAAAAAAAATTACAGGGTCTGTCAGACAGATTACCTTCGTACTGGATGAACTGTTAATCCAAATGTAAATATAGGTGCCAATCCAAGAAGAGGGGGGGAGGGGGAACAACAATCAGGCATGCCACCCCCATTTTGAGAACAACCATGTCGTTTTGAATTGAATATCAATAAAAGAACTTGCATTCAGCGGGCTCGGTTGTCCTCCCTTTCTCTCATCGCTTTGCCCGCTGATGCCCCCCTTTTCTGACGTGCTTCACCCCAAGGTGCCCCCCCCCCCAACTCTGCTCTGCCCACTGGCGCCCCGACCCCATTCCTGGATCAGCCCCTGAAGTGGGAGGTAATATTACAATAAATTTGAGTGAGAGAAACAATGTTCTGTTTTACAAGTAGTCAATTAAAAAATATCCGTTTATCTGTTCACGCCTCTTGAACTAAAGCACAGGTTGAAAAACAGTGCACCGAGCATACGAAGCAGTGGGTGAAATCTGTTCCAGGCAAACAGGTGTACAACTACATATTTTAAACTGAACCGAGTTCCGCCCTTACCCACTGTTTGCTTATCTAGCTGAAGCTAGAGAACATCTGCCATAGCAAACCCAACACTTCAATCAAACATGGAAGAGTTTAAACCTAAACTTTCAAACACAGGATGGGGCTCAGGGTGAAAAAAGCATAGAAACAGAGGTGACATCATTATCTATTGCATCTTTTCACTTTTCAGTGATGACATAGATTTTCTTATTCCAAATATCCGGAAAATGACGATTCTGATTGACAGTTGTATCAGCTGTCATACTTGGATGTACATTTCATTATAACCACCAGATGTTCAGGAAATTGAGGAAGTGTTCCATGTAAACTAGAAAATGCCACATTTATGGAAAACATCATTTCTGGTGCAAAAGGAGAATCAGAAAGAAATCTCCTTAAAATCACGGTGCCCAAGTGCAAGTAAACTTCCTTTATGGTGTTAGTTTTATACTTCATAAATGCCAATTTAAATATATATACTACATGGGATCTATCAATCTCAAAATTCTTAAACAGGCATGAAGCCAAAATCGTTCATCTTCATCAGAAAGTAAAAATCATCTTTCCAAAGAGTCACTTAATAAAAGTTGAATGTTTTCATCATGTTTCTGACTTAACCGAGCTTTGCTCGAAGGACTGTTATAACAATTAACAAAAATATCAAGAAATACATTTACTACCCATTCACATTTTTACTGCAGATGAAGTCCATTGTCGGATTTATGTACAAACATGCTCTTGATACCAGATGACATTCATACAACTTCCTCCTGATATCAAGTGTCTCCTGAATTTTATCTCCATGTCTAGTTGACATTGTAACTCCCACACTGATAGACAGGACTGTTCATGAATCATATCTCTCTGCTTTCAAGTCTGTGCGTAGGTTTGTCAACTTAAAACCCTTCTCTCTTAAAGTATCAAAGTTGAGATATTATGAATGGCATCTCATATTTCCATTCTTTAACTTTACAGTCTGCAATTATTCCGCAGTATCACCAACCCAGGGTTACACAAAAGCACCAGAATGGAATTCAAACCCATATCTATGAAGACTGACAGGCTGCCAAGCCCTCACACTAACCCAACAGTATCCTGGGTAATTTGTATCGCTGAGACTAGTGTTTCACAGTTCACAGATGAACTTTTCTATCTCCAAGAAAAGAAGGGTTCATTACTTATGTTCAGCCAGTCTTTCATCCTCTTCTTCCTCGTAAATGACTTCATTATTCAAGGGAGACAACTGTCTTCGACCATTGGACAGTCTCCGGACCGTGTTGTATGGATGAAACTGGATCACCTTTTTCCGATAATGTCTCAAACCCCGGAGGAGAGCATCGTCCAACATTTCCGATTCCTCTTCTCCGGCGTTCAAAGCTTTCAGTCTCTTGGAGAGCATTATTGTCGGATCTGAAACATCCCCCTGACAGATGTACTGCAGGATGTGGTTAGAGTTATCTTCCTTGAGAAACTCCGACTTCAGTTTGTCAGCAGATTCGTCACTGCCCTGTTTGAAGCGGTTGTACTGAAGTTTGGACACTGGCGTGTATGACACCATTGACGGATGTATGCTAGTCACATGACAGGAAGGAAGGGAGATGCTAGCAGAATCGGAAAACGACACCAATCGTTCTTCAGGTATGTCACACAAAGGCGCCAGGGACTGCTTTCGATGCGTGTTCCACAAACTCTGCGGATCTCGAGTAAATCCTCTCAGAAAGTATCTCTGCATTTTTCGTTGTTTCAGGTAAGTATCGCTGTACAGCGACGGACAGGTATGATTCTGACACCGCTCTACATCCTCTAGAAGAAGCAGGGGATAGAGTTTCTCGAATTCCATACCTTGGCTTGTCGGCTTGTCAGCAGACTTTTGAAACACGAATGTAAACAGGTGAGGCGACAGGGAACCCTGCCACGAAGAATCATCAAAACTGTGCCACAATTTCTCAAACATTTTCCACTTTCGGCTCAAATTCACACTCACGGATGAAGAAAGGTACTTGTGTGACTTCCGCAAGAGTTCATCTTGAACATTAGCACTAATGGAATCCGGGACGTTTTCATACGTTTCCCGTTCATGTGTCCGAGTCTCACTCTTTTGGGCAGAACTTGAAATGGTCTTCCCCGAGATAGATGAGGTTACTTGAAATGATGTTTTATCAAAAAGTGATGTTGGACGACCTTGAGAAGTCCTTGACACGAACTCAGTGCTGGGACCTTGTTCCACATACTGTTGCCTCTTTGTTGTATTCTTGGCAGTGAATGCTGTTGTTTTCAAATCAGCTATAGAATGTTCCTGAGAAAGGGGTTCCGTTTTAACTCCTTGTTTGAATTCTTGAACTTTGTATTCATCATCATCCTGATGAACAAGTTTTTGTCCTTGTAGAAGTTTGTTACTCTTAAGATTGTATTTGGGTGCAATAAATGTAGAAGTGGCCATGTCATCAGCTTTTATTGTCTTCTCGTATTTTCTTGACACAGTATCATTCTGCGGCACCATAGCACTCAGCTCACCTTTACTTTGTACAGAATAAGATGAAATTGTGTCCACAGTCACATGATCAGTCATGTGATCAGCTGATGAGTATTGGGGGGATAAATTCAAATTTCCAAATTTTCTTTCAAAATCGGTTTTATATGGTCTCCGAACTGAAATATTTTCCGTTGTTTGATGAATTATATTGTCCATTTCACTGTGCATCTGGGTTTTTCCTTGGTCACTTCTTGGAACAAAATGGCTCCTTGTTGCATCGTCTCTCAAGTCACTAGTACTTGAATCAAGTGAGGAGCTAGACATTGACTGGTCATCAAGGTGTTTAATGTCACTGGACAGTTGTTCACTTAGAGCTTCAAATTCATGTATGGTGTCATTAAGATCTTTTTCAATCATTTCCAAATCTTTATTTTCACTGGACAATGGCGAGAGTTTCTGTGACGAATCATCCAAGAAATTGGGGGACAGTTCTCCAGTAACGAATGACTGATACCCTTCACTGGAAGTCGTAGAAATGTGACGCACTGTTAAATTAGACCGTCCTTGTAAGAATTCTCCTGTCGTCTGCTCGTTAGGAGAGAAATATCCATCACTGGATGTCGACATTTCATGTCGACTTGGTCTTAACTGACCATAGGCATGTTCAGTAACAGGAAATTTTATATGAGATTCAGTTTTGGCGGGAAATGTTCGGTACGTCTGCTTCTCTTTCAGTTCTCCTGTAGCTTTGGTAGAGTATCTTGTTTCTGATGTGTCTGACATATCCATATCCGAGTGTTCTGAATCACCTGCCCAGGAAGTGGACAAATCATGTTTGAAATTGTTGTTTTCCTCGTTGTCACTGTCATAATCCACTTGCCCGGTGACAAGGACCCGTCTCGTGGTGCGAGTTTTCTCCCACCCATTATCACTGACAAACTGCATTTGGCTCTCCAACCAGTCCAACCGATCAAGCTGATCGGAACCCATGCTTCTGTTTATTTCATCAGACGAGGAAACATCATCCATTCTGACAAAAGACGAGTCCGAACTCACAGAATTTTCCTCATAAAATTTCAGGCCATCATTAGCAGCCTTGTTCATACTAATCTGCTGCTGCGCAGGTTCATTACGCAACCAATCGTCGTAATCAAAATTCGACATTTTGTTGGACTGATCCGACTCTTCCTGATTCACACTTGTATGCCTGGCTCTCAGTTCAACAGTCGTCTGCTCCTCAGCCCGGTTCTGGATTAATGGCAGTTCTTCAATGGAGTATTGTCTAAATGCCTGTGCAAACTGTTCAATTTTGCTCTCTCTGTCGTAATCTGATGAATCATCTAACTGGGTACAGAAGACGGCACTATCACTCAATTCTCCGACCACTGTCACAGTCCTTTGCTGTTTACATCTGCTGTCCCCGCGTGTTTCTACTTCAAGCACAACGCCAGTGTCCTCGTTTGTTGAGAATTCATTACTACCCACTGTCCCCGACACATTTGCATATTTTTGATCCTTAGCTGGCTGATCTGCAGAAGTAGTAATCAAAATTCCATCATTCAATGCAATTGATTCCGAGCAGACGGCACTTTGCTGGATTGTTTCAGCATTTAACTTTCCCACCTCCTGCTGACCTAAATGGGTCGATCCATCACTGGGAATGGTAGAGTTCACTGCTGTGTGAAGGGGGGAGAGCTCTGCTTGTTTACTATCAATACTATCACCTGTCTCAATGAAGGCTGCCTCTGGCCCGTAAAGTCCCGCATATTTTTCTTGAATTGTACTCAGTAGCTGATGTTGCAAGGTCTCTGTGCTCGTATTGGCGTGACCAGGACCAGCATCTGCCACATCCCTTACTTCTGACAAAGTGATGTCTTTATTGGCGGACTGTATATCCAACCTGTCACCTGAATGACTGAGTTTATCTTCTGACACTCTCACTCCACTTGAGTGGTCGTAGCTACAAGGCTCACCTTCAATATCTCCACTTCTCTCAAACACCCGCACCTGACCTGGGTGGTCATTCACAGGCACATGTGAAGTCCCCGAGCTCACAAAAGTAGATTCCCTCAGCAAACCGTCCCCGTTTTTCTCTTCAGCACGTGTCAATTCAGGTGCCGTCTGCTCCACCCCAGTGCCTTTACAATCGACTGATCCTTCAAAAGTTACACGCCCCTCACAGATTTCATTTCCCGCCAACAAATCCTTCCACTTGTCACGATCTTCCTGACAAATCTCTGGATCAAGCGGAGAGATAGTATCAGCTGGCAGTTCAATCCCAGTGTATTTTCCAGGTATTTCCGATGAATCTGATTGGACAATGCACTCATCATTTCCACGCTTGACAGCAACAGCGTGCCTTTGTTTGTCCTGCAGTAAATTAGCATTATCATCAACTGAGAATAAGCCGTCTGCTACAGTGTCCTTTTCTCTTTCATCTGAAAATCGATATTCACTGGCAGGAGTGTCATTCTTGTTTATCACAACATCTGTACTTTCAGTCACATTATCTGCTGTTTTCTCTGAGACTTCAAGCTCCGCATCTTTAATATGATCTGACTGAAAGAATGTTACATTTTCTGCCACATTTTCAACAAAATCAGTTCTGTTCAATTGTCTACTTTCAGTCAAACCACCACCTAAAAAAAGATCCCCAGTGTTTGATTCGTCAATGCCCAGATGTAAATCCTCCTCCCAGTCAGTCCAATGTTTTTCTGCATCCATAACAACATCAACAGTATCATGTGACCTGCCCATGCTCCACACATCATCAGCTGGCGTCTGCTCTTGTTTACTATCAATTATACTATGTAAACTCCTTACAGTGGTGTCAGTAACAGATACATTCCTACTCATTACTGCATCTCCGTTTCCACTTAGAGAATCATTCACAGGGATTTCCGATTCATTCACGGCTTTAGTATCAATCAGTTCGGACACTTCAGGTGTGGAGACTTCCTTATCTGATACAGATAGTGATTGTCGATCATCATTTTCATTGTTAAGTTGCACATTTATTCGACTGTCATCATTTACTTTCTTGTCTTCTGTATCTATTTCTCTATTCACATCTTCTTGCAGCTCTTTTTGCCTGCTTTCTGTGACATCATCAATAAGTTTCAAGCTTGCCAAATCATAAGTCCATATTGGCTTTTGAACAGCAACATGTCCTTGAAATTTGAACGACATTTTTGCAGATGGCAGTATATGTTCTTCATATCTATCAACAGCTTTAGGGAAATGAATATTGTCCTTCAGAATGTACAGAGCTTTGTCTCCTGGGTCCTCTGTGACATCGACTGTTTCTTCAAACAGTGTGCATATAAGTTTATTGTCTGTCAGTCTCGATTCTGTCCTGCACGTTTTTCTTGTGATAGTTTGAGGTGATGTAGTCCTGGTATATTCCTCCCTCCTGTCAACGGATCCTGAATCCGAGGATGTGAATTTTGCTGAAGCGCCCATATAAGCACCACGACTCTCTTCACCAGTGATGTTGAAATCGTAAGTGGCAAGACCACTTGTTGCGTCTGCTTCGTTGTTATTAGAAACAGGCATGTCACTTGTGATATGTTTATCATCTCCTGAATGCATGACAGTTTCAGCAACATTAATATCTCCCCTGTGCACATGTTGTGAGCTGGTTTCCTTGACAGATCGTGTTTTGCTTGCTGTATCTTTCAAATCAAAACATGATGTACGATCACATTCAGACTCTGCCTGCACAAGGTCAATATTTGACCTATTTTCAACAAATTTTAATATCGACTCATCTGTTGTTACTGATTTTTGTGGTGTCTCAAAATAACTTGCTTCTCCATCTGAACTGCAAGTTAACAAAATGTCCTCCGTCTCTTTATGCAGTTTTATTTTTGGTATGTCACCTTGCACAACACCTTCATATTCAGTCTCATAATGAGCAGACGGCAATTGTCGGCCATCTTTGCTTTTTGTAGTGTCAACACTTGCTTTGTACTCAACATTTACATTTTCCTCTGGAAGCTGTTCAGTGATGAGCGATTCATTCGAACTCCATGCTTTTTGTCTCACAACTGTCAACTGTTCCACTTTTGTCAAATGCTCATGTTCAACAGTTGAGCCAGACACATCTTTACAAACTTTCTTCACATCCATGTTTGTCTTGGTGACAGTCTTAGTCGTTTTCTTCACCTTGTATCGCACTTTTGTCTTAATGGTTGCCTTTTTAACACATGGCAGTGTCTTCTCTGTCCTATCAACGTATACAGTTTGATCACCTGTATCTCGTATCTCCTCCATATCATCAGATACAGTTATCTCGATCCGATTATGCAAGTCACTTTTCGGTTCAACACTTGCTGTTGAAGACGCGCCAGCCTCAATACCTATTTCAATTGAATGTATGCTTTCTCTTTCCATGTCAAGTGCACAGCCGGGACCCTCACTAACATTTGAATCAAACCTGTTCCTCAGATGATGTGGACTTTGCCTTTCAGAATCAACACACTCAGAAATATTTTGTGACTCCTCTGTCCTTTCTAATCCTCTCTTTAAAGGCAGGTTCATACTTTCGGCATTGTAATTTACATCATCCACATTTTCAAATACAGTTATTCTTTCAGAAGGATCTAGATCTGATAAATCCAGTTTCAAGTCCTCAGTGTAATTTTCAAGTACACATGTCACTAACAGACGTGGAACTGTTTTAGAAGTATTGTCAGTAATAGTCATCCCAGGCTGAATCACAGTTCCTACCAATTCCGAATCGCTGTTTTCTTCATTAGTGTCTTCTGATCGTCTTACAATATTCTTCTCAGAACTCTCTCTTTTTTGGAGAATATCGGTTTCTCTTGAAAACATTCCCAGATCCTCAGAATGGATGTTTTTCTCTGTAGCATTGGTGTCATGGGTTTTCCCTTCCTTGTTTACATTTTCTTTATCACCAGACTCTGCATCACGGTAACTCCCACTCAGTTCTGAAAATGGTTCAAGTTCGTCACTCCTCGAAGCAAACACTACACGCTCTCTATGTAATAAGTCTTGGGAATTAGGACTGTCTACGTCAATCTCCCTGCCCTCTATCCAATCTGGCAGGGAGTTAAGTGTATCACCTGAATGATGTTCAAAGCCTCCATGTTCCAAGGCCTCCTCCTGTGTAATAGGTGTTCTCGCTAATTGCGTCTTGGCTTCGTTCCACTCTGTGATGTGTTTGTTATTCTCGCTCTGGTCAGCTGTATAGTTTTCTTCCTGTATCTTTTCAATCTTCACCTGTACTGAACTATCTTTCCTAAGGAACTCTTCCAATCTCTCTCCATCTTTTTTACTACTGACCACACTGACGTCTGCTTCAGTCAGTTTGACGTCTGCTGCTGTTAACTTGGCGTCTGCTAATGTAGACACACTTGATAGCTCCTTTTGGTCAGCCATTCCTGACATCCAGTTATTTCCATCATTTGATTTATCTTCGAACCCCACCTGGAAATATTCTGCTACTGGCCGGCCTTCAACTGTTTTGCCCGTCAGGCTGAAGTCTCCCTCATTACTTTTACAACTGCTTTCCCCATCAATCCATGATCCTGTGTAGGTGTTGGTTTTCACCCTCTGGGATTGAGTTTCAGTCTTAACAGTTTGTGGTACATAGTTCACTTTATCTGTAATCTCATAACCTTCTTGGAGTTTGTTCTCGTCATGTAAACTATCTGTTACTTGATATAAAGTGTTGACGCTATCAGTTAATATCTCGTTTTCTTCACCAGATTCGCGACCTCCTGCTTTGTCATCTTTCACCATGTCACAGGTTCTCTCATATGATTCCCTATCATTATCCACACTGTGTTCTGTTTTAATGTTATCAAAAGTGTCACTGTAATCCTCAAAACCAGGTGTCACCTTCTCATATCTCTCAAAGGCTAGATCAACTGTGAATTTTTCATCTGTCGAAGAATTTTCATTTTCATCAAATCTCACCTCGGGAAATATATGTAAGTCACTCTGGTTCAACGACCTGTGAGAATGTTCATCTTCGTCTGAACTTTGGTCTTGATCAACATCACTTGACCTTTGACCTTGATTGTCATCAGAGTCACTGTCTTCTTCTACTAGGTGCACTTGTGATGACGTAGTTGCCTCCCTTTCATCAATGAATTCTGTCATGAGCTCATGATCTATCTTCTCATATTCCATGGAAATATTACGCAAGAACTTAGAACTATCTGAGAATTGTTTCACATCATCTGATATCTCACTTCTGTTTTCATCATCTTCAAGCAAACTTGAACTTAACACTGGATCTGACATTTCTACCACTTCAAATCCTGACAATTCTAATGATTCTGAATCTAAATTTGAATGAAATTCAGTTGCATTTTCAGTTTGCATATTGTCACCAGATTTGGCTGCTGCAGTGTTGGAATGAATATTTGAAGTGTCATTTTCATCACTTTCTTCCAAAACATGATATGGAATATCAGATATATTACTTTGCTTCAAGCCTCTATGGGCTTGATACACAATTTGTCTATGTTCAGATATTTCCTCATCATCCGTCCCCAAAGTTTCCTCAGAACTGCCATCAGTTTCAGAGTCACTGTTATAAGTTGTCCCACCAACAGCATATTCAGCAATATCAACTGTCTCTGTATGGCTCCTGACATCATCACGTTCACGATCTTCAATATCTGAACCACCAACCTTTTGAATCTGACATTCAGTATTGTCATTTATATCCTTTAGAGACACATCTGATCTTCCATTTTGGCCCTCAATTCTATATTCAGCTGTTTTACTTAATCTCTGTTTCTTGTCATCATGTTCTTCATTTTTGGCACCAACTGAAATAATGTTTTCTTGACAACTAACATTAGCACCATCAAGTTCGTATTGAGTCTTAACGTCCTGTGTGAAAACAATGTCATTGTGTTCTCCTATGTGAGAAGATTCAGTGAGATTAGAACTATCATTGGTTGACAATTCTGTTTCCAGAACTTGGTTGGCACCATCAGATATATACACAGTCTCTGTGTTCGCTCTGAACACATCATCAGATTCTGATAACCTTTGACTAGAATCGGAATAATCTTCAACCAGAATAAAGGGTCGCTGGTGTCTTGACTTTGAATCAAGTTGTGCTTGTTCGAATCGATTTAGCAATGATTTACTAGAAGATGGTTTAGAAGGATGTTTTGACGATTCTTGTTCATCAAGATCAGTGTTTTCGTCCTCATATACAACATCAAGCCCTCGGTCATAAGACAACACACTGTCAGTTTCACATTGTTCAAGGTCATATTCTGAGAGCGGGAAGACCCCAAGACTGTCTAGAGATCTGTCCACTGAACTCAAAGATGCAGTTTCGTCATCACCAGCTGTAAAGGAATTGTCCAAATCACTTAACGTAACAGAAAATCCACTTTCAGATCTGGATGAAGCGTCATGCGGTGAAGACCGGTACCGGATTGGGTAGTCACATTCTGATCGAGTTGTTGGTCGATACTCACTTCTTGGTTTTAAACTTTTCTGGAATGTACCACTTCCTGTTCTAGAACGGAAATCAAATCTTCCTCTGTCAGGTGAGAAAGGTCTCAGTTCAAAGTAAGAGTGGTAGGTTGGAAATAGTCCTTCATGACTCCCTGATCTTTGGTATCCGTACATACTATCAAGTGAACTGTACATTTCTGATCTGGTAATGTCAAAGCTTGATGTCCATTTTCGGGAACTCGGAGTATAACGAGGCAGATAAATATTTCGTTCAGAAGGCAAGGAAACGATGTCCGAAGTCGAAGACGTGCGTCGCTGGCTAAACATCTTCCTTGGTGTCGAAGGACTTCGCGGGGAATATAAATCCTGGTAGGAAAAGCTTCGTTTGCTGTCAAACGGTGATGAAGGTAACCCAAGTCTCGATCGGTACCCTGGTGTGGTTGGCGATGAGGGTACAGAGGACAGATCTCCTTGGGAACCAAGTCGCTTGGAGGTTACTAGCATTAAACGTTTCTTCCTTCCCACAAATTCAATCTTTTGTTCTGGGTTTATGAGATTCAGGGTATTTGTCCAGTTGTATACCTTCACCCTCTCTCCATTGACAAACATGTTTCTGTAGCTCATATGAGGTCCTTGCGACCTCCTCTGAGAAAGCGGCTTGTACCGAGGACTGTTCCTCAGGTACTTCTGAACAGGGCTGAGCGGAAACTCCGTTTTCCATGATGAACGCCTCCAATTTCCTTCCATTTTTGTTCAAAATCAGCAAAAGTATCTTCAAAAATTGACAAACATTCACTCTAGTCTACCTCTCAAGTAAAACGTCCAGAACATTATAAAACTGTCAATCCTAGCTTCTCTAGTACCCCAATAAAATCCACCTGACTGAGCTGTAAGAACAGATCAGTCCAGTCTCACAGTTTATGATGCACATTTTACAGCTGTGATAACTTAGACATCAAAGCGATGGAGACAGCTTCAAGATGTACCAATCTGTGACCATGACCTTGACGTATTCCCGCGCTTTCACCAGTAAATATCTTTTCTCTTCCCACAATGCACGTCCAACTTGTCCATCAGCTTCAAGATGAGTGTCAACTTACATTATATTTGGCACACTTTGCTTACAATCGCACCTTTGTCGAAGACCAACTCTCCCTACAGTATCGCGATGTCTATACCTGTTCAAAAAGGTCAAGGCAGTGCTTGGCCCTAATAAATACCTACTCAAGCACGGTCACCAAACTTAATGGGTTCTTCCACAGTTCATTATTGCATACACATAACATCCGTCTTCATCATTTAGTTGACGCAAGGTGACAGGTTTCCATTGACCGACATATCAATGTAAGAACGTTGTTGAATAGACCCGTATTATTTATTAATGGCAATTTTCATAAAAGGCTTCACTGTGATCGCACAGGTATACCTGTTGTGGGTTGAACTTCTAACCTCTGCACCATTCACATGCAAATTTGTGATTCAAATGTAACTTTTTGTGCCACAGCATGTGCTTTGCCGCATTCAACACACTCATCTAAAACCGTTGCCCAAGGCTATCAATCCTTTGAAGTGAAGTTCATAAACTGGCTGTCGACAACATTTCAAAACAATACTGGTTTTCTTCAGAAGTTTCAAACTGCTGGTCAAGGCAAAATTACTTTTTGTATCCAGTGTTCTCCCTTGAGAAAATGTTAATGTTAATGGGAAAATGTCAGGCACAACACTTATTGCTGTGTCAAACGGAAGCAACACTACTCACAACAAAATCTCTTCAATCTACTGGCACACGGTCTCCTCCAAATTTACCGAATGCATAGTCAAAATAATTTGAAATGTCCTGTACACATACTCAAGACATCAAAGTCATGAACAGGTCCGCTTTGAAACTTTGTACTGTCACTGAAACATCACTGAAACAATTGTTAGTGATCTGCTGATACTAATCCCGACTGAGCTCCAAGAGAAACATGATCCTCTGTATTAAAACCGGTATCTCACATAGCTGAAGTAGAATTGTAACTGTAATATTGCTTACATAACAGACAGTCTGAACATGTTATTAAATACCTTCCATGTCCTCCTGAAGTAACGTCCCTTGTAGAACAGACCAATGTTATAGATCAGTCATGTAACACGACGATGTGTCGACAGTTGGATAATGTATCTCTTGAGACCCGCTGAACACGTTTTTCACTCTGCACATAAACAAACTATACACCGTCATCTCTTGAAACTGTCCACACTCCAATAACTTATTGGTTCAGCGGAGGTGGAAATTGTTGGGCGAATATAATAACACTATTATGTAGTCCATGAGAACGCTTAACGTCACAAGGTTCACAAGGTATTCTTGTTCATTCAGCCACAGGTGAAATGTCGAACACAACCGCACAAAACAGTCTAGGGAAGTTGCCAAGTCTTTAATCTAAAGTAAATACATTTCTTTCAAGCGTGAATTAATTTTGCGTTCGGAATATCAAATCCAAACCGTTCACAAGTCCTGGATGCAAGATGCAGTCATGGATTTCAATGTCAAACTGACATCTTTCTGAGTGACATCTGTACTCTCGAAAAATCTTGGATGTAGGAGGCGTTTGTTAAGTCTTCACAGAGAGGTCAAGTGAAAGATTTGAAAAGTCCTGTAATCAGGCGTAGGTCATTTCTGGATCATGCCCTCAATTGGCCTTCGCTCCACAAGATTGCACCTGCTTCGGCACGTCTGTTTTTGTAAACAAGCACACGGTTCACAGAATGTTGGTTTTACAGATTTCCTTGTTATAACTCTCACACCTGTGTTAACGAGACAGGTGAGAAAGGGCCAATGGTCAAGTGATAGCCACCTACAGCTGACCAATATAGAGCTAGAGGCTTGTTTGTCAGTGTTGAATGGCTATAACCATGCTAATGTCCTCTATAAAGTTTTATGAGGTGATACACATCAGCCTTGACAGTAGGGTTCAAAGCCAGCGGGTAGATAAGTGTAAACTGGATAAGTGCATAAGAGCTTATTTCATGTGATTATTTTGTAACCAATTAATCCACTATTTAAAGTCTCGAAATTTGAGTCAGTTTTGGATGATCCCAGCTTATCCCAATGATGAGCGTATGAGGTCCAAATGAGTAGACAATGTTATTCCAATCCTACACGGACAAATTAAAAATTATATCTCACAGGACACAAATATTGCAAATATTGAGTCATGACATTTAGCTGGCTGGTGGCCAGGATGTCCGAGATGAAACTTTTGAAACACGCACGTGGAGTTTATAATTCATCACAATTCTCAATCTCAACACAGAACACCATTTCCTTCCAAGGAGCAATAAATCCTTCAAACTGTTAGTTTATTTCACAGCGCCTTGAGTGCTCACAGTTAGGAGAATGCAACGCCCTCTATAAAAATATTACTGTTCAGATGGTACGTTTGTACGGTACTCAGACATGCATGAGCATATTCGATTAAAATGTCTTCTTCACATACAGCGGGTTATGTTATTAAGTCCAAAATGTCTTCAACTACTTTACCAAAGTACTCCAGTCTCTGATAAAGGAACATCACTTCTAAAAGTCAGATTCGATGTATCCAAGAGTTATCTTCTTTTCAACACTGTTTCAGTTCTCCGAAAAGTCCTTTTTCCATGAAAAACAAAATCTCTCCACAAGTTCAATATCGTCAAAAGTGTAGGGCAGTATTTCAATCCAGCCTGTCGTGGAGTGCAGCAATTTTTAATTGAAAACTTTTCTCTGTCAACAACTTGTTTGATTAATGTCAAAGAGAGGATCTTGGTTAAACCCTTCTCATAGCCAGCTACACATGCAATTTCTGGATTGTCATGTCTCTCCTAACAGGTCTCATTTACATCGCATAAAACTTGAACTATGCATTGTGGACTCCACGCCTGCAATTTTTAAGCCTAGCTGCACCTCTGTTTTGCAATGTTTTACAATCTGTTGCTACAACACATACTCTAAAACCTACACACTAGTAATTGAAATTCACACCCGTACTTACAAGGTAAATATGCCCTTTCTACTGTTTGAAATTCTAGCTTGCGGTTAAAAGTTACTAATACTCGAATGTAAACATGCTCAACTATTCAGGAGCTTGGAAACTTAGACTTGTACGAAGTATGCCCTAGGACTTAAAGGTTTCTGTAAATATAGCATTACTTATTCAGAATACTACTCAAACATTTCCCCTTTACTTCGAGAATTTTCTGCTATATAAATATTCATCTAACCTAAGTACAACTATATTTAAACCCAATCACCAGATGGTACATAAAATATATCTGTACAAAGGATCTTGTTTGTACAAAGGCTAAACTTTAATCAGCTTAGCTTCTATTTCCTCATAGAATTAAAATAACTCGGCATTTTTAATGAAATTATTTCACTCCAAGTACAAAATATAGGTTGAACCAAATTTATCATTTATTTTGTATTGTTTTGGGCTGGAAGATTTTACATTATTTGTACAATATAATTTTTAAATTATACTAATTAAATTTTAAATGGTTATTTTTTCTCTAATATTTTTAGCTTTTCTGTTCAAATGAGCTTACAATATTTTTAAGCAAATTAATATACACATATGATGTGAATCATCAGTGATTAGACAATTTCAAGCTACCTGTTTTGAGCGAACATTAAACCAGAACATTATAATAATTAGTTTTATGTATGTTATAAATAGTATATAATTGCTTCATGAAATAATGTAGAAATTGGCATGTTACATTAAATGCAAGCAGCTGTAGCTTCCATTAAACGGTCAACATCACAGGAAGACCAGCTGACCATGTATTATTAATAATATTTAGCAATTAATAAATGTTAATATTCCAATGGCATGCCAGTCTCATTTACATTTCAACTTGGCTCATCTGAAACAGATTTTATGTCGCAGTCCTTAACTTTCACCAACAAGCTTAATTTTGCTACTGAAATTAAGAGGTTTTGTATCATTTAAAAAACATATATTTTTCTTTAAAATGGAATGAAGAGTTATATTACTGACAAATGCATACCTCTTATTTAAATACTGGTGATAAGCATAATCTTTGTCCTAGACTTAGTATTAAAATAATTAATAAAGTTGTTATTAGTTTCCAGAAACTAGTATGTCAATGTTCCTGTTTACTGCAACTCTCTTGTTGAAATTCAAGTTCAAGTTCATCATAGCTTCATATTTTCAAGCTGATTGAAAATCTGTGCAGCGTATATAAACGTGTGTAGGTAAACAGTATCCAGTCTATTAATTTCAAGGCGTAGCCTCAGGGAATATTAGTTTTATCAATGTGGAGCTGAGGTTTTTCACCACGCTGTCGTCAAAATGAATGTCCCTTGAAGGTTTAATGAAGGTTAGTTCTGTTCCAGATGCTTGGTTAGCGTGACATGAAAAATATCCATGAAAGGAACAGTTGGAGTCTCAGGAACGTGCAACAGCCCAGAACAACAATAACAAACACGTCTGCCTTCCAAGTATTTCCGTGTCAACTTTTTTCTCTTCATTCAAGTCAGAGAAGCATCCATCCAAACATGCACGGACCAATAATGCCAATTCTCTTTCGATATCTGTATTACATCCTCTGACACACGACTTGGATCTTGTATCACAGAAACCAATTCTTTTGCACACAGACCTCAAAATGTTAGTTCCTAGAGGGAGACAAACACTCTTTCGTTGCAGAACACTAAAAAAGCATTTCCAGTGAAAGTTGTTCAATCATGCAAATTATGCTCGATCAGCGTAAATTTCACCTGACAGTCAGGTAAAGTTCATCCTGACCTATAACCAATCATCCAATTGTACAAGTAAGCTATCAGTTCCTCACACCTTCCACGAGATCAGAATCATCCAAACTGGATTTGCAACGTCCACTCGAAAATAAGCATTATTTAATTAAGTCGAGCTCGTCCAGGTATTCCAGCTGTTACCTTTGCCTGTCTATTTTGTAGGTATACAAGCCACACCGTTCAATAAAGGAAACCGATCAATAACTGTCAGTTCCAACGACGGACATATTTTCCTCATGAATCTATCATCGTCACTCAACCATATCTGTCACCATGTTGTCAACTTCACACATTAACATGACGTCATGTATTTGAGACGACATGCGATTGTCCTGAAACATACGGTTCCATCTAATTGCCCAAGAATGAAAATATGCCAACGGCTATGTATGTGTTATCTCACGTCGTCACGGATCAATGGTCATGTGATCGGTTTCCGTGGCATGTGGGTAGCTGATTACGGCTGGCTATAGTTCAGCCTGTGTCATATCACCCTCCCGGGGGTCTTCGCTGATAAAGAATTAACCAACATTGAACAAAACAGATGTGTACCTTTAAGCGCACAATTATTTAAGTTATGCCAGCTCAGGTCCCATGATAATTTAATGACGATGGTGACTGAATTGTTTAACCATCGACATAGCAACTAACTGAAGATGTGCCACTGCTCTCACTAATCTTTCAGCTATTGTAATTTCCATCTCAGACTGAGAGGTAGGAATGCTGATTCTTAACTCTCAGATTTAAACCTATAAAACATGAATAATGGACCATTTATTATCTTCTTCAAAGTGCACGATTGTTAATTACACCTGTTTTTTCAGTGTTGGCAAATCTAAAGTATTAGTTGCTCCATTTTTTTAAATGCAATTTTCAGGAAAGATAAACAGTCTTTTAGATTTTCAGCTGAAATGCTGGGGGGTGTCTGGCCTGCAAGCCCCCGCCGGGGTCAAGGACAGAGCCTAGTCATGAGGTCCCTGGAAATTCAGCATCACAGAAAGGCTAATGACCTCGGACCACAGTTAGCTCCCCTGAAGTTCAACAAGATACGGAAATGTACATTGACAACGGGGCGCTTATTGTGCTGCCTGCTCATTATAAGTTTA
>JAUELE010281698.1:0-17761 GCA_031471655.1 Diodora aspera
TACTCCCTGTAACCTGTCCACATGATAGTATACGGCCACGCAAGGTGAAAACACCAAGGCGAGTATATGTTGTACTCTCTTTACTTATCAACATAATACTATACAACTACATGCGGTAAAATACCAAGGCGAATATCTGTTATACTCTCCAAAAAAGACTGGTCAAAGTGACAGTAACTGAATGCGTCAAAAGACTAACAAATAATGTTTGAGAGACTGGAGTAAAATAAATGATACACGTTTGACATACATGATCTTAGTGTTACGCAGTGGGTATACACGTAAATAGTAAAACGAGTGAATTAATTTACTATAGTCTTACCAATGTCCCGACATGATTGAACCGCTATAGGTGTATACTATAGTCTAGGAAGTTAGTTCCGTGTCTGATAGGCTTGTGTGCATGCTGGTAATGATGACAAGAGACCGAAAGCGTGCGGGTGGGCTTGTTTATGAGCGACAGGCTAACATATGAATCCTATTAACTCCCTGTATTATTTTATGAATTTCTAATTAGATTGATCTTCCCTAATTCATTTAGAGTAAATCACAACTTCAACTTATACAAATTAAACCTTTATTAATTATTTGCGAAGAGTGATGAAGGCACGTCAAACACACTATTAAACAATGTTATGCCTTGATGAAAAAGAAACGGAAGCTCTTCGTACAATTAGTAACGGCAATACATTGTGGTGGCAGCTGTACTACAAACCCATCTTAGTAGACACCTCTAAACCGTAGCTTAATTATGTCTTGAGGAGAAATAAATTGGTGTGTACCCGCGGAAAGTCATGAAAGGTGTACACACGCAGTGCTGATGTATGCTTCTTTGATGTCATAATTTCATGACTTGTAATAAACAACGTCATATTTGCTTGGAATGTTGCTCCGCTATGTTTACCTGTGCTTCGACTTGAGTAAGAAGTTTAACAATCCTGGCTATCCAATATCTCGCGTCACAGCTATAGTGCATTGTGCAGTCTTCAGACGTGGTGTTGTCCAGAAAACAATAAGTGCAGAACGATTTACCGTTTCCTTCGACAGAACCAAATAAAAGCTTTCTTTCAGTATTGATCACATAGTAATAGATCATACTGTTATTGTACTGAATGACGTTGGCCCAACTTTCTCAGACTTGATGTATTGCGTACATACTTCATGCGAAGACTTTAGATGGCCAGAATGGTGGAAAAGTCAGACACTATCCCACGACTAAACATAGTAATGTAACCTCATCTATATTCCTTCATGAAAATACAAACGAGTCATTTATACTCATATGAAGCAAGCTCATAATTGCATACATAACGGAGACACCAACCCCGTGTTTAAAAGCAACAGGGCATCGATTGAATACAAATCCATGCTAACCTTTGAAAATATATTTCTGCAAATGGCGATCTATATGATTCTTATTCATAAATATGTTATATTTGACGAAAACGAGCGAAACGTTTCTAAAAACCATGATTGTACAATCGCATTCAAATGAAAAATGCCTTTGATGATGTTTCACATTGGTAGATGCAGCAACTCAGTTCGAAAGGCGATTTCTGTTTGAATAATAATTGAATATTCTCCATACTTGATTGTTTTCATGTCTTGAAAGCTGTCATTCACTGTTTCGTGACGGGTTTTAGTGATGTACAACAGAGACTAGGCAATAGATCAGAGCACAAAATAATCTTCATGTGGCGTGACCAGCTCCAGTTTGGATTCCAAACAAGCCATCTCCGGATAAAGAGATGTAAAAACTTCGGAAAGGTCGTGCTTTGGTCCAAGAAACAGCGATCGAAATCTGAACACCAGTAGTCATCCCATGCTTTCTATTACTCAATACGTATGGTAACCGACTCTTATACATACTTTAGAAGTATTTGAATCAATTGATTCAGATGAATACATATATTATTGGAGGGCAAAAAGAGGGAGTTTTGGTAATTCATTTGTTCTAATAAGACTAACGTCATTTGACATATAAGTTACTAAAGATGTTTACAACGTAAACGGGGGTAAAGCTATCTTAAACAGAATAATATGCGTGACCTTATTCGCTCTATAGGAAAATGGACTAAGTCTGTATGTTCAGTTTTATTTTCGTACGCCTTTTAAATCTGTATTTAATACGCGAAGGTGGCATTATGTTAACAGCCAGAGTTTCGAGTTCAAATCTCACTGCACGAAGGCCAGCCTTGGGCCAACTACTTAGATTGTCATGTTGTATCACTTTATTTTCATACTTTGCATACATGGTCTATACTTTGCTTTGTTAACATATATCGATGTGTGTCGGTAAATAGGTGTTCACAGTCCACAGTGACATTTAGCCCACTTGGAGATGCTGAACGTGTGCCAAAGTATATGTGCTAACATGCAGTTTTATAAGAAAATTTCTTTAAACATCGATCTGATCCTAGTCTGTGCCATGGGTAAATGGCTAGTTCAACATGACCTACTATTTCATCCCTTCAAGAATATCGTGTATACGTTTACAATGAATCATACATTCAATAAATTTCCATATTAATGCATATTATTCATTCGCATCTCAACTGTAATCATACACGTGATTGTATATATATATATATATATATATATATATATATATATGTGTGTGTATACAAAGTATATTTACACGTATGTAAATACTTGTAACGCCTTCGTGATCCGAGTCCAAATCCCAGTTGAGATCTGTAACAGTCTGATGGGAACACGCGAGTCTATTATGCACTAGTAATGGTTCACATTTTTCCCAACAAGACTGAACTGTACTTGTAGTTTGGATCGGCTATTTTAATATTGAAGTCACGAACACACACTTGTCCCAGTGAGGTAAAATAATGGCGCCTGATTGAGACTACACGACTGACATTTTAATTTCCGTGCTGTACCTCTCCAGGTCCTAGTCAAGGACAATGTCTCGGGGAACACTTTCTTCAAACCGTGCTCAAGTGTAAAGACGAGGACTTGCCACCTCTTGTGGTCATTACTTCACGTATTCATCTCTTAATGCACTCGGCTAATCTCATCCCCTGTTTTTTTCTTTTAATCATTGCGAGGTCTTTTCATTATGATGTTGTATTCGGTGAAGACTACTGTTTGCAAATAGTTTCACTTTGTCTATTGAAGCCTCCAGGCCAAGAGTCGATGACGCACACGACACCGTTAATGCTGCCAGAACAGACATTTCACTATAATGTGCACACTAACGCTGGCTTCGATGTGGCTCTACATGAACTCATTTCAAAGACTGCAAATCAGATCTAAATTTTATTTCCACCTTTGTTAAGAGTACATTGTAAGTGAGAAATATACCGATGGGTTTGCAATGCAGTAATTCTTAAAAGAGCAGGTGGCTAAGTATAGAAAGTGTACTTGAAATATTGGTTAGCATTAAACTAATGTCTTGGTATCTTAGCAAGAACCAAGAAAACGCCCTCCTATCGTTAACCTGGATACGTGGGTAAACTCAGTGATTTTGTTGTTTTAAAAAAAATCTTTTGCAACGATAAATAGACGTAACATTATTACATACCACGAATAATACACAAAAGATCGATCTAGCATGATTGTCTCTTTAAAAATTCTAATTTCTTTTAGGACCCCGGGCGACAAATTTAATTAAAAAGCATTCCGAATTTACCGAAATTTTGAAAACGTTCGCGAACCTTCGGAAACCTTGCAAATAAGTGCATTTGGGAAACACACAGAGAAAGGCTCAGAAGACTGGCTATTTGAAAGTAAAAATAAATACTTCTGCATCTACCGAGACTAAGAGTATACTTACTTAGGCATACATGTGTACAATTTATGCTTCACAGTTTATTGTATTTATTTCACATGTAGCTATATTGTTTATTTCACATGTAGCTATATTGTTTATTTCACATGTAGCTATATTGTTTATTTCACATGTAGCTATGTTGTTTATTTCACATGTAGCTATATTGTTTATTTCACATGTAGCTATATTGTTTATTTCAC
The DNA here is from genome assembly GCA_031471655.1 of Diodora aspera. NCBI lineage: Eukaryota > Metazoa > Mollusca > Gastropoda > Lepetellida > Fissurellidae > Diodora > Diodora aspera. The sequence goes on from JAUELE010281698.1 coordinate 3,988, forward strand.
ATGTAGCTATATTGTTTGCGGGAGCACGTACCCAGCTTTCAACTTTTGTCCTCTACAACATTTAGCCAAGTCACGTACTAAACGTAGGCGCCATTGGAATATTGAATGCATCTATTGTTTTATACATGTATATCTTATTTTGCTGTACCAGACATGTCCTATTATTTTTCATGGAGCCAAAGTCACAGTATTTATTCAAATCTCGTCGAAAGCATGGGATATCGAATGTACGGAAAATAATGATAACACACATTGCTATGTTTGTTTCTCTCTCAAGTGTATTCCAATGAATAACTTGGTTATAGTTGTGCCATCCAAAAGAGACTCTGAAGATGACTTTTCTCAGTTTCGCAGACCAACGCTAGCTCATTACTATAACACAAACACAGAATAAGGAATGTAATTACATTCAGCATGTCACGGGAATAGGCATTGTAATCTAAACAACACACAACAAAACCTCATCAAATGTGAAGCCTTAAAATAACTGTAACGGAAATTGTCACTTTCTCAAGACAGTATATCCAAATCAGATAAAAAATATATATGTGCGACAGCGTCTTTTCAGAATTAACTTTCACCAGCGCGAACATTTATCAATCTGATTTTCCCAATATGATGAAAGTATATTTACCCAGACGGCATGCTTACAAATTGCATTACCATATGGAGAAATTGTAATTGAATCTGATGGTATCATTCAAACGTAATGCAATTAGATTCAAAGTAAGTTTGCCATTCTGCGGTCAAATTATATTTTACATCATGGAATCTGCTTGCGAGTATGATAACTTGCTTAGCTGACTGTAAGAAAATCTACTTGGTTTGCTACATCATGCTGGCACGGGCACCTGCATGCAGAGTCAGAGATTTCACCGCTAATGGAAAAGACCGCATATCTGATCACTTCCGAAAACATAGTCTGATATGTGGCGTGCAGTTTGCATAACTAAAACCCAGTCTGATATGTGGCGTGCAGTGTGCATAACTAAAACCTAGTCTGATATGTGGCGTGCAGTTTGCATAACTAAAACCTAGTCTGATATGTGGCGTGCAGTTTGCATAACTAAAACATAGTCTGATATGTGGCGTACAGTTTGCATAACTAAAATACATTGGGAAATGTTGTGATCACCAAATCTGATTTGGAGATGTCCTCGGATCTAAATTTGCTTCCGCTTAATATTCTTCTTATATTTTGGTATTTCATAAAGTACATACCATCACTCCTCGCATTTTGGTCCCTGGGGAGATTTGACTCGTATATGGTAACATATTGGCAGTATGGTTGTTCGCGTCATTAAGGACTTAGTGACATCAATGAATAATAATTTGTTAAACAATATACGTTTTGGAAATAGAAACTCTGCACTGCAATGAGTATGATAGATCACTTGCATTGTTGTTCGCAATAACACTGAAATCTGTTCAAAGACCTGATTGTCAGCCATGAGATGACATACGAGCAACCCAGCTAGACAATGTGTCCCGTTACCACGAATATTAGTAATGTACGACGCCTTTTATTAATCTCTCTTCAAACGCACATACATTACATGCGTTCGCATCAAAGAGTATAGGGCAAATTATTTGTGGACATAAAGTGTAAACGCGATGATGAGAAAATATGTTTTAAAGGGTTCAGTCAGTTTAAAATATGAAGAGAAAACGATATTGGTACGGGAAGATAAATGAATATAGAACATAGTTAATTCCCTCACGATTTCTAGCAATAAACTGGAGCGATATCGTCTTAAGTATTGATGCAGAGATACTTTCAAAGAACAGTATCTATAGTCATGAACAAGCAGTGTGAGATCCAACGATCCTTTTGGCAAAAACAAATTCATCATCCTGAATCAACGGCATTCTTATACAAAGACCTTATTAGAAATGTTATAGTCATCTTGGGGGTTCAGCCTACTTAAGCAAAAATCCCTCATAACAGCAAATCTTGTAGCTATAAACCGCCAAACACAAAATTCTTTGAATGTGTTAAACGCGTATCCTATAATGCCAGATTTCATAAACTGTAATGTGAAAGCTTTGATGTGACCTTTGATATTCACAGGAGAAATGATCTATTACTACATCAAGCCATTATGAGGCAAGAATATTTAACTTTTTATTGGATGACAATAGAAAGGGATATTATAGCGCATTATTATTCTCTAACAAGGCGGAACTCGGGGAAAGCGTCTCTGTGCATCTTTTATCTTTCGCAGCACGCAAAGACATGCTCCGTTTGACATTTAATGTAGTTCGAAATTTGAGAGGGAAACGTATGAAGCAAATAACGGAATGCGTTTTTGAATGTCAGAGACTGTATGCATGACATTTCTACACAAATACCCACCTGTTGAGTAACACGGCGCTTCCACTTTGTGGAACACTGCGCGAGGAAAGACAAAAGAAGTAATAATTTACAGATACCCGCGGAGTATTGTTACATAATGTCAGATATCTAACTAACTCGGGTTTATTGCCCGCTTAAAGGTGCTGGAATGCATTGTGCAAAAGTCGGGTTGCCATCAAAACTGAAGCCATAAGGTTAGGTTTGGAAGCTTCTTGTGAGGTACCTTGAGCCTACAACACCAAACACAGTGCGTTAAGGTTACAAGTGCGCGTAACATATCGTCTTATATAGTTATTAGACACGAATCAACTATACAATACCAGTATTAGTTTCATAAACTCAACTCCGGGTGGCTGGCGTTATGGAGACCATAGTTATCATGTAGTACGATGTGGTGGAATTAAAAGTCAGCAAATTAGTTCGTTCATGCATCACTCTCTTCAAGAGGTTGAACAAGAATTAGACTCGTTTGGATGGGTCCCGAAGGTACAACTCAAAATAACCGGAGTACCTCAGACGGTTAGGTACACTACCGGAACATACATGAACGAGCGAAAAGAAAGTATTTGAGAATTTTACGTATTCGAAAATACTACCTACTGACAGAGTGTAATGATGTCAATTTGCATCATATGATTGTATTTCATTACAAGTAATGGGTGCTGCCAACTAGATGTGACCCTCTATTAGCATCGTGCCGCCACTTGTGTATAAGGGACGTTATACTACTTCCTAATTGCAGTTGGTCTTTTGTGAAATAGTGAAGCAAGGTACGTGTGATACCAGATTGACTTATATAAGATACGGCATGTACAAGTTATATAAGATACGGCATGTACAAGTTATATAAGATACGGCATGTACAAGTTTTATAAGATACGGCATGTACAAGTTTTTCACCCCTCGTGCTGAGTTTGAGAATCTCATTACGGTAGATGCAGCCCTTCGGTAGTGTATAATGATGTTTTGATCACTTACTTCAGTCCCATAGTGATACTACGCACAGTTCGTGATGGCATTCAATGATGTTGCCGTGATATTACGGCACCCAGTAAGCTAAGGAGAACCGACTGATCTAGACCAACTAATGACTTGAACATCGTCAGGCAGGCAACCGGGATCGCGCTAATGTAATTAGCATGGAGCAGTTCCAGACCTTAAACAGACAGATTACCAATTAAGGCCACTGCGCAAGTTGATTTACATAAGCCGTCGAAAACCATGTGAGATGATCTTCACCGCTGCTCTTGTTCGAGTTGACTGCCGCATGACAATGTTCTTTCTCATCAGCGGTAAAACCTCACCCTCACAGGCTGTGGATAATTGGATTTGTAAGCGTACCTGATATTCCCGTCAAGCGAACAAAATTGATGATGTTTTTATTCGCATGTCTAAAGCGTCAGATTAGAGTACACAACAACCTGATTTGTAAGCAACCCACGCACGTTTGTAAGTGGGCTTCTTCAACACGTCCGCTACTATACACACCCTTTTGTAGTAGTGACTAGGTGACAAGCATTTAAAACAGTTAATATCAAGACTGATCAAAGACACATTAGCGAAAACCTTACCCATAAAATATTAGCAATAACTTTAAGCAGTGATGAAACTTCTTGCTAAGTGTCTATTCTCGCCGTGCTGGGCTCCCGCACGTACAAGATACAGTGAGTTGCAACAATCAACGCCAGTTTCCGTGTCGTTCGTTCCACAGATTTACAACCCCCGCTGCGGACGTTGTAGTTTTTACAATAACGGTGGCCGGCTATTGAAAGCGGCATAAATCATACTGACTCGCAAGTAGATGACAAGTGTAATTATCGTCAGCTGCATACTGGTCCGTGCACTGGGTCTACCAGAGTGACACGCTTGATATATAGTAATTGATGGCGAGAATGCTCCCTGTATTGTTTATGTCTGATGAATGGGACAGTTATTATAGCACATGCATTCTTTGCACGCCGTCTACAAATATCACACGACGTCAGGTGCAAGCTGCCAAATAAATACTTCTTGATTATCACATATGTTCCGCTACAGGGTACAATATCATTAAATAAATCCACTTAATTAATGATCCTTAAGGATTGGTAATTTCCCCGAAAGTGGTCTCAATGAAGCTGTTAGCACGCGTCCCATCCACGCTTAATTGAGACTTGTATGCATGCAATGCAATCATCTCTGTACGGCTGTGTTAGGCCCTGTTGTATATAAGAGGTAATTAGAACCGAAAGGGAGTCATCACCTGGAAAGGCGTCGGTTTGCCTCGGCTTTGAGACACTTCAAACGTGATGAAGTCAGGCCTAGCGTGCGGCAGTTACATGAAATTAAGGCGCACGTGTTTTTTGGAATTATTTTATGAAATAAACGAAGTCATTTCAGGTATTCTATTTACACGTGGGTTTTGTGAGATATTAATTATGGGCCTAGGCATCTCATATTCCAAGTCATCGACTACAACAATAGTAACACACTGCAATTATCACACACTCTCGACTGATTAATTTTACGACTACGTTATCCTTCCAAGCGGATAATGTAAAGTCAATAAAACTGTAAATGTATTATCACCAATAGAGAGTAAATTATAGATTACTATGGTTAGTCTAACAATGATATTCTATAGCGACGCAGTTCTCGTTGAAAGTGCATAGGTTTAATAAAAAATACAGTTTTGTGATATTGAACTGAAGTGGTAGTCCTGCGTTATGACAGGTGAATCATATTTGTTTCATCAATTTTTAGACTTAGGCAAGTCTAGTTTAGTTTCCTTGATTAAAGCAAGGCAGCTTTTCATGACAGCTGAAAACGTGATTCTATTCAGTAAGAAATAAACTGAAAACTTGGGGTTTTCTCTTGTAATTAAGTTGTTATAATTACTTGCTGCAATCAGTATTACGTTGAAAGTTGGACCTGTGTCCCCGTGAACAATACCCAAGTATAACCACTTACATGTAGTTGTTGAATGTTCATCTCACAATCATTGACAATAAGTTGCAACGTATCAAAGACAAAACAATACGCTCGTGTCACGTTGAAAGTTGGATTAATGTCCCTAATACAACCATTTACATGTAATTCATCTCACAATCATTTACAACGTATCAAAGACTAAACAATATGCTTGTATTACGTTGAAGCTTGAGGTTGTTACCGCCATGTCCAGCGGACAGTGACCTAGTATAACCATTTACATGTTGGAACATTCATGTCAAAGTCATTTGCAACAGCTTACGACTTATCATAAGCTGAACGTTTGCCTTTTAGTGTGTACGATATTTAAAACACGGATACACGACAAGGACGGCAGCGAATAAGAGGAGTAGTCTGTTTTGTAGTGCAACCTGGAGGAACACCAAGACAAGTGCGTTTAAAGCGCATACAGTGTTTTGTCGTATGGGGCGAACACTGCTGGTAAACACTGAAAGATCCCTGGCTTGGTGTAGAACGTCTCTCACATTTTACAAGGAGCACCTAGCTCGTCCCTTAATGTCTGCTGGTATTTCAGCGGCTGTCTGGACATATGTGAGAGGTGCTTGTGCCGTTAGCAACACGAAGAGTAAGCAGTGAGGTCTATTTCCATCTGGGAACACATTGATGGCAGATTTACATGTAACAGGTAGCATCCGAAGCAACATTTACCCAGATACCCAGTAAAAAGTCGCGTGGCTGTGCATTTCTTACCTTGTCGGTTAACCAATCCGTAAACCTAGTCAGAATTAAGAGCAGCTATTGATCTCAAATTAGACTTTTGTCAAGACTACAAAGTGACATATGAAATGAGAGCGGGCCAAAGTATTTCTCCTGCAGTTCTATGTTTGACTCTGGATAGACCGAGACTAATTTATATGTACAGTGAAGCCAGTTTCATATAACGTCAAACGGTGTTTCTCTTTTCGCCTTTTCTTTCTGAATGAACTTCTTCATTTATACTTTTCTTTGTCTCTTTCTGCACGCGCGCGCGCGCGTGTGTGTGTAGTGGTACCTTGTTTTTGAATGATCTGGAAATATATTTTTTTGTATTCCACTCTTCCTGATTCGTCTGTAGTGTTCAGTCTCCGCCAGGAGACAAGACAACTCTTGAGTGCATGATCGAAGGAACTTTACTAATGTAATGACAAATACAATAATTTTGTAAATGCGAGGAAATACACGTATATGAAGGTTACGTAACTGATGTTTTTTGTTAAAACATTAACATTAAAGTGAAAGTAACATTCCGGACGAAACAGGAAACAACGGTAAAATCCAAAAGAAAGTCCATTGGACACTTGAATAGAAGGACTAACAGAGTCGTGAACTCGTTATCCACTTGACAGCGTCGTGTAGATGTTTCATTAAATTGCATGATGTAGTCTCAGTTCTATTAAGGTTATATCAGGGCATAATTAAACTGTTATTTGGATGTCGGTATATGGTACAATCATGCATGTAATCTGTGTTCTATATGTACTCCAATTAGGTGCAACATTAGATCTTTCTGGTGTAATTACTAATTTCAGCTCGAGCCCACACGCGGGCTGTGCTTCTTATATACCTAGCGCATACATTAGGCGTTTGGTTGAGAAATTGCTTCAGACAACAGCGGTATTCCGGCGGGTAATAAGCAAACTGTGCCATTGTAGAAATGACTCTGTTCCGAGATGTATGTATTGTCCTTACTTAACCTCTGCTAATACAGTCATTCGGCCGGGGAGCTGATGACTTGTTAGCGTTGAGCTATTATAAGCGTGGGGAGTCCTAGGACTACAAACGTGCATTTTGTTTATACTTGAGTCCGTTTAGAACTTACAATTGATTCACTTTGAGTGTGAATATTAGAAAATCATTTTTAATTTTAAACTTAATTGTATTTTTAATAACACGTTATTATCCAAGTACATATGTACATTCTTTCTCCACCATTACGGGTGGTTATCGCCGCCGAGCAGCGCCAATACCCATTTTCAGCTGGACCGACTGAGACAAGTGGAGTTAAGTACTTTGTCCAAGGGTACAACGCGGCACGCCGCTAGCTAGGATCGAACCCGCGACCTAACCATCGTCGGATCACTAGTCCGACCGCCTGTTGCTCACGGCTATCGCGCCTCCATATAGTAATAAGCAGAACACGATTTAAGCTGGGATGATAATAAAGTGCCTATATAGGTACGGTGCCTGATGCGCGAACAAAATGCAAATACAGTTATGTTTTATAAATGTAATGCCATTTTGTATCTCGAAGTGTTCACTCGTACAAAAGGGCCGATGAGCGTAACTCACCATTTAGATGAGGTTGGATGTAAATTCACAGTGCTTTTCTTTGAAGCAGAGACACCTAGAGAAAGTGTCGTCAGTTAGAGGACGGCGTATAATCGAACAAACAACGCTTTGAACTTAACAAGTAGGAAACGTGTTTGAAAGCTCCTTATCAACCAACTGACTGTTCGCGGCTCCCTGGCGAAAAAGAGAGCACTTAGAGAAGGAAATCAGACAGGATTCTGGGATTGATTGATGCGATCACTCAGCTGACTGACTGGATTTATCGGCTAATCGGAAGCAAACATAAATTGGCTAATTTGTCAGTTTAATATCTGAAAGGTAGGCCCCACAGTTCTGGAATGTTTCCCAACACTGAGCTTGGTGGGTAATTGGGAAAATCGGGCAAACCGACCTCACCGAAAGTCGAAATTGGATGCTGCGAGCCGTGTCTGATAGACCACTGCCAACATACCATTATCTATAATTTGTTCAACCAATGCGTGGAATCTCCGAATCTATTTTATCACACTTGACATTCTGGGACTGAAATACATTTGACCATTTCCCTGTAAGACTTCCGTTAAAGAATTGCTGTCGTTGTTCCTAGCCAAGACTCCTGGCAGCAGGTCTAACGAACTGTTGCAGTACATCGCTGTGACTTAGAAATGATCTGATACTGGAACACTTCAAATGATGCAAGAATCTTTATGTTCTTTATGTTACCCGTTTTAGCTTCTTTGCCAATACTGCTGCTGTCACGTACAATTGAGGAGTAGAAGTCATGGTAAGAAGTAACAGCTCAAGGAGTACAAGTATAATTGATGGGAAAATAGCAGTAGTAGTAGAATATACATGTAAAAGAAATCAACATAAACATGTTATACCCGTTTCCTACACACTCCACTCTGTTCAGATGGGGTTGCCAAGGACAAATTCGTTAACTTCTAGGCAACCTTTAAGTTGCAGTGTATCTTGTTGCTTAGAACAATACCATAGTAAGGGCGACCGGGGTGTGTATGTACCTTTTGCGTACAGTGTAACTTTAAAAACTTATCTGGGAGGTAAAACATGCAGGTTATGTGCAAATATGAGGAAGTATTCTGCTCGTCGCGCATGCCAGGAAAGTCTCTGTCAGCCATTGGTATCTGCCCGACTGGAGAGACGGATCTCAGTCGGGTTCAGGGAACAGTATGTACGTCATCTCCTAACAAGAGCTCTGTCATTAACACATAGCATCCTGCTGACAGAAAAGGTTTTTCCTCAGCTTGGGAAGTATCCCTTGTCTGGCAGTCTATTGCAGACACATCTGACAGCTGAGCATTAAAGACAAGCCAACCCAGCGCATCTTGGATCATCTTCAGAAGATCCTTTGACTTCATGCCACGCCAGCCAACACTTATTGTACTCACTGCAGTTAAAGATCGAAATCTTGCTGCATTTTGCAAGATATCACTATCTAACTGTGCTAATTGTAAGGTTTTGCTTTTCAGGGCTGGCTAAAAACTCAAAGTGTCTTGTTAAATGACTGTACCAAAATACATTGCAGCTAGAAAAATGTTGATAGTCGAAGCTTTCAAGTGGAAACTATCTTAACTATTTCAGCACTATCTGAATGTTTACATTCTATTCACTGCTACGTCAATTAGAATGAGTCTGGTTCTACTCCACACTTTGAGATAAAATTGGTTTTAGGAGCAGCTAAAGTGGGATGCTATCACATGTTTCAAGAAGATTTCAACCTTCAGGTGTCACCATGAAAGGCAAATATTGCTAAAAGTATGCCTTGGAACACACTAAAATATATTTAAATTTTAGACTTAAAAATTACACAATGCTCCATGCCGACCTAACAAAACACACCCTGCTATTGCTTCGGCGTGATCTCTGATTAAAAGGATAAATCGAAGGCGACTACACCAGGTTTGGACTAGTCTAACCATTGCTTCAGAAACACCCACCCACAGTAAAGGGACATAATCAAAGTTGCATCCAGTTAAAATCATGTTTTTTCTTTTCTTCGAGTCGTTTTATACGGCACATTTTTCCCTCCCCCCCCCCCAAATGCACGCAGATGTAGGCGATAAACAAATCTGATTCCTGGGGATGACAAGGGGCTATAAACAGATCTGGCATCGACACACATTCTGATGACATCGCAACCTGGTCACGGGCTACCACTGCTACGTGGTCGAACATAGCGAATGCACAAATGTGGCCCAGCACCAGGCTGATGACGTCACCAAATGTGTGCTCGTTTTTAAATGAAAGTCAGTGTTTGATAAAGTGTATATTTTTTATGGTCCACAATGCCGTCGTTATATTTGCCAAAAAAATGTTTGTTATACAAAGAGCGATTTGAACCTACGTATACATATGGCTTTTGTTTGGTGTTGGGGTGCAAATTGATTATGTCCCTTTAATGCAATATGACTTACGGGAGGAATTCCGCGATTGTTAATATCAAAAAGTCTTGAGATAAAATTGATTTCGAGTTTAATGTTACATTTGTAGGTCACATATAACGCGATGTGGTGTTACAAAACACAAAGAGTCGATAGAAAGATGGCGTCTAGAACTGAAAGTTTGAAGCTATATTGTTTATAATCAACATGTCTTTCGGAAGAACTTAAGTTATTGGATTGTCGGTTTAGCATTAAATCAGTTTTGAGCATATGGTTTCAAATTCAGCTGAGATGAACCTTCAGTTCGGCCTGACATCCAATCGCATAACTGATATACTGTTGTATAGAATTTATTTCTTCAAGTCCGATTGAATATAAATCACTCATTTCAGGCGGCATACTTTACCCTTTGAAAATCGATGCAGCGCGTGACGCTTTGTTTCTAAATATGGATCTGTTCGCGAGGCTGTTACCCCTTTTATTCATGAACAGACTCCACTCCAGTACCTGCCACACGGGCAACATCTGATCCTCACTCAAAGAGATGATAAAATCTATTTTATCTAAAACAAACCTAATTTATTGCTTGCCAATCCAAATAAGTGAAAGCGGAGAGTTAATGTGCGCAACAAATGCTCAAATCAAGCCACATGCAGTGATAAAACCGAAATATGAAACACGCAGCCAATATCAATTGAGCCAAGATGACGGCCGAGAATCATGAGCGCTTCAACGTTTTATTGCCGAACTATAACAAACCGGCAACCTTAGTTTATTTTCAAATACACAGCACCACAGACAGACTCAGACCTTGTTTAACTTCAGAGATACCGACATGAGGTACACAAAGATAACAACTCGCTACTAACACAGATATAATAGTCTTATCTCTTACTTTAACTTTATTCTTTGTTTTCTTTCTGTTTTATTTATTGAATTATTTATTTATGTGGGATTTGAATTGATATCTGGAAGATGCGTTTCATGCAAATATACTGACGTGCAAAAGAAACCATACCAATATTTTGAAAGACTACTGGATAAATTCACAGATACTTTGGATAAGCAAGATATATCCTTTCTAGATTAGGAAGTTTTATCAATGACATGATGTCAATCAAATTACACTCATTGAAATCCAAGCCTCCTTTTGATCCAACTATGACATTAAGACGTAAAGGAAAACAATTGAAATCATCTGGTATCGTTTCGTTTGCATGTCAGTATAATACAATGTGTTGTATTTGTGTCATTAATTGAAAGATGGAAGGGAAATATAGATATAACAGAGTTGTCAATATAACCAAATATAAATAGTTCAGCCACAACCTAGTATGCAGTTTCGTAGCAGTGTTGTATGGTTGTCTGTTTCTCTTTGTTCAGGCATCACTGACACTGAGACAATGTCAGTGGTGTCCTCTTGGGCAAGTAGCTTTGCTCGAAGATTGTCGCAGTGCACCCAGCTGAAATTGGGTACCTGGTCGAAAAGTAATGGTAATGTGATGTTAACCTTCAAGCGCCGAACAGGTAGCTGAGATTGTATACTCCCAAGGGAATTGAGGAATGTTATGGATGTTCCATTACACCAATGACTAGGGCAATAATAACCTGCTCTGAACATGTACTGAGTACGCGAAACTCAACGCAAGACAAATGGCCCCATTGCCATTGCATGTATTCCTATTACTATCTCGTTCAATGATTTATGAGGAAATATTAAGTGTCCACAAACTGCAGAAATTACAAACAGATTATTTAACATCCTGGGATTATTTCTTTAGCTGTTTCCGTGTTATCTTGAGTCGGTGCTATATTGGTTGGTGAAAGTATTTTATCATCGCGTTATCTTATCCAGAAATTCCCACGTATCTTGCCGAGTTTCATGCGAATCATGATTGATTCGTTCACTCTAGATTTGGTTTAATTTCACCTGCTCAGTCTCATTATTTCTCTCGGCAAATGCCATTAAGCAGCAGTGGCCAAAATCATCTGCGAATGAATCTGTCTGCGTTGAAAATACATCAACCACTACAACAAGACTGACTTTAAAAAATCGTCTTAATTTTAAATAAGGATAAGTGTCCACTATGATAGATGTATTGCAACGATGTTAAGAAATTGAAAACCAAACAACTTCATTTATATAAATTGTGCTGCCCGACTTATCGTAGTTACATGTACATATTTGTATTCGAACCGTCTAAGGTCTTGCACTAACGTGCATACCAATTTGTATACCAATTTCTGGAACTATTATCGGAAATGGTGCCAATAATTCCTCAAAAAGAGGGATTGGTGCATGGTAATTGCACGTTCAAGGTTAATCAAATCATATCCATGCCGAAATAGTTTATATTGCTGTGTCCCCAATGTTTTCTAAATTCTTTCTTCCCTTCTTTGTCGCTGGTTCAGACGAAAGTCTGTTTCCTTAGTCTACGCTGACTTTCGCTCCTACAAATGCTGCGGACAGTTGGAAATTCTGGACGTTTCATCGTGACATCTCGGTCTCTCTTTAAGTCGTTTATACATGCCAATAAAGTGTGGAGAGGGAGTTTTGATTAAGCTGGAGACTCAGTTATCGGATTTTTGTGTGTACTTGGTACACATTCATTTGTCTGAGGGTTCTTGTCTTGGACTCCCCAAGACGTCCGACGTCGTCCAGCTTCCTGGTATGCCGGTATCGCAGACGCCTTCTATACAACCGGAGAAGCCTTTCAGTGTTGACGGTCTGACAGAAACGGCGGACTGATACGAAACGAAGCGTGAGTGTTATGGATCTCGTAATTCACAAAGCGTATAAAGTTTGTTGATAGTCCTACACGGTGTTTAGAGCTCCGTTACAGTACTTTGATGTCAAATATGTACAGAAGTAATAGTACGTTTTGTTCCACTTTACTCGTTACGGTCATCTATGTATTCACCACACGGACGTTTATTCATAGAATGAGTTGTGGCCTCAATATATCCTATCATCTAATGCATCACATTTAGTCATTATATTTTATTTATCGGAAAACTGGACACGGTGATCGAGATCCACCGAAAGTTAGATCACGGATTCGACCCTAGGCCCAGCTGAAAATGAGAACCTGCGCTGCACTGTGGCGACAAAGAAATGTATCATTAGTTTTGATATATCGGATCATAAAGAGTCATTATTATTATTATTATTAGTAGTAGTATTATTATTTACAAATTAAAAGATAAATATGCAACAGAGGAGGGTCGGGTGGCACTAGCACAGTTACTCCCAGAGGGATTATCATCAGCTCATTATTATTATTATTATATGAATAGAGGTATGCGCACAAACTTTATTTTGGAAAGTGCTCGATATTCAAATCCCAGTAAAGTAATTACGGTTTTACATTGAAGTTGCAATGAATGTTCAGCCTTCAGATGATATTTTCCCTTGACTTAAGGACCTTCATAACTGTAACCGACAAGGAGGAGAATTACCCAGAAGACATTGCATTGTATCCTGGTAATTGCCTTCCTCACACCAATCATGTTATTTCACCAAGTAAACATGACCAAATACCCGTGCAAACATTGCTGACTGAGACTTCCTTGTATTTGTTTTAAGCTGCAGAAGATAATACTGTTCACACTGCAAGGATTTGCTGGACATTGAGATGCCTCTGTATCAGAGGCTGGGCTTGACTTATGATTGTTACTAAACATGATCGTTAAGTCATATAACAATTTATCACATTAGATTGCCTTATGAATCGGCTTCGGGACAAGCAAAGAGGACACCAGTATTCTCATGCGTGTG
>JAUELE010281809.1:0-27992 GCA_031471655.1 Diodora aspera
CAAATACAGCACGGTATTATATTACTCTATCAACAGAAAGACAAGCTCTGAACATCGATTGGCGTACCTACAACTTTCATTATGTCCCTTTAATATATAGAACACCGAGCACAACCCATCTTGTATAAATTTGACTCGATGTTTCATAGTGCAGGCTTCGTTTAAGCAAATGGTCATATTTTCGAGAGTACGGGTAACGACTGAGCTTTTTATATTTAATGGTCAGTTGAATGCAAATACATCGTCTGCATGCGATGGTTCTGATTTTAGAAGCTAAACTGGCTTGTATCGTGAAGTTGAAGTTCAAACAAAGGGACCCCGTGGGGCTTCCGGGGAGTGACGTGGTGTCACACTCTAGATAGAATAGGGCCTCAGTAACCCAATGATTGTCGTATAAGGCGACTAAAATGGGGATCTATTGCAGGGCTCTACAATAACTTTTTTGAGCACTTGCCCATTCGGGCAAGTAAACTAACAATGTCACTTGCCCGAAAAAAACTTGCTTGCCCACATTAATTAATAATTAAAATATTTAATTTTCATTACAATTTTTAATTGCAGCTCATCAATAAAATGCCATGATTTAGTGTTATCAGCATCATCTGTTCTCAATCTAAGAAAGTGAAAGCACTTTTACGTCAAGCACGCCTAATCAAGAGTCAATTAATATAAACTTTTAATAAAAACAAACTATTTTGAGTTTAGTCGATGTTAGACCCTTTTCCTGAATTTTTTTTTGAGTAATAATAAATAAATCCCGCTGTGAGACTTTAGCAGACAGCAATGCTATGTATCACGTGACTATCGTATTTTGTTTTGACAGCTTCATTTGTAACACCAACTAATCAGAGTCTATGAAAGCAGAGCTCGAGTAAACGTCCATTTAATGTTCAATTTGCCAATATCCTTTACTTTTTACTATAAATTTGACCATTCTGAATGTTGCAACGAACCTAGAAGTCAACCGAGGTAAACACGACTCTAAGTTCACCATTTGAATGTTTTCGTTTCCGGTAACTGTGTTTATTACTCAGATGCGCTTGCGCTGCAACATACAAATGCTTTGATTTCGCATGCTTGGATACCAGTCAGCTATAGTCATTCGGAATGCTCTCATGCGATCACATTTAATTTAAAGCCGAATGAAGCAATATCGCTGATCCAGGTTACCGATATTCGAGAATTCTTTTGACAAATCTGTATGTATTCGTGTATCATGCAGCCAGAATTTTCACTTGCCCGATCAGGCAACTAGAATAAACTTCGCTTGCCCGAATAAAATGTTTGCTTGCCCCGGGCAATCGGGCAACCGTTATTGTCGAGCCCTGATATCCATAGATCATTACACTGAATTGTCCGTAGATTTTCGCCCAGTTTGGCGTGTTACCGTTTTGGCATGTCACCGCTTTAGATAGATCCGTAAAACGAGTTTGTGTGCAACCTGTGGTGACCTTCAACCCAAATCCGTTGTTCTGTTTTCGTTCGATAAAACATATCTAACAGCTGTCTAATCATCTATGACAAGTCTTCCAATGTCAGGTTTACATTCGCCAAAGATTCTTTGTTACAATAAGAGTGAATGGTACGTATTCTAGGTTTTTGACCGATTATCCAGACGCAACTTTGATTATATCCCTTCAACCAGTGCAGTGTCTTTTGGTAGTTTGAACGATCTAAGATTTGGATTTTTTTTGTTTTTCATGCCAAAAGATTTCAACTTAGAATATTGGGTGGGGACTGTTTCCAAGCTAGAACTTATAAACTATGAGAAATGTCTTTGCAAAATTTGACAGATTTATAACTAAAGAATTGCAGTCTGATAGTTTGAAAGTTTGCGCTATCAAAGCTTTTGAATTTTAATCCCCGCGACAGCTCAAAGGAATCTTTTGTACGGCATTACTCTAGAATTTTTTTTCACACATCAGGTACTTAGTTTATTCATGAGCCATCACTCTGAATTCAATTATCTAAAGATGACCATGCCACTGTGAGAGTGGCGAGAATATCTCAGTTTGCACCTTTTTAAGTAAGCCGGGGGGATATGTCATCTACTGAAGACTCTTGTTGATTATCGCCAATAAATTGTCGAGCAGTTGCTGACCACTCGTGCGAATGGTCAGCCATCAGTCTTCAACAATATTTGATGATTGGACAATTTATATACGACACTGGGCAACCTGTCGTAGAATCAATAACAATAAGATTTTTGAAATTTTGGGGTATGCTCGGTAGTGGCTATCGTTGGTCACAGCGTTTTGGGGGTTGTCAGAAGTTGACATTTTGTAGTACCTCGTGAGACGGGGGCTTTAGTTAAAATATTGATTGTAGAGTGACTGGTCATTAGATTGATATGCCTGCAGAAGACAAACCCCTTGAGGAACTGTTCTGCCACCATTCCTGTTGTATTGACTAACTCCTGTCCCACCGCTCTCCCCCACTCTCCCACCGCTCTCTTGCCGCTCCCCCACACTCTCCCCCGCACTCTTCCCCACTCTCCCGCCGCTCCCCGTCGCTCTCTCCCGCGCTCTTCCCCACCACTCCCCTCAAAGCAAGACTCTGTTGCTTAACATCATTTCCTTAAAGGCGGGAATGTGAAAATTTGGCCTGTAGAGCTCTTCTCAATTTATAAAATCACAGTTAGTTTTTTTGTTACAAAGTATCCAGTGACAGTTTAGCGAATCATAAATTAATGGTGATCAAATATTTTCAGCCACACCTGCTGAACGTGATTACAATATTGGAGCCATTAGAGTAACAGCAAGTACGGAAGATGATCTGACATTGGTGTACCGTGATGTCATACGGTATATGAACAAGGTAGGGGAGAGTAGGGCGCTTTGGGACACCTTGTGTTGCAGCTATATTTAACAACTGATCTCAGAGCAGTTTGGACTCAAGTGAAATGACATCGTTACTCAGGTTTCCATGTCTATGCTTATTGGTTAGTGATGTTTCAGTGGGAAGTTGGCGAGTAAGATGCATTTTTCAGGTCAAGAAGTAATGTTTTGCTTACGTCTTTCATGATATGTATCCCAAGTGCAGGACTGGATTACGTATATTTCTTAAACGTAAAGTCAAGCCTCTCATGGCTGCTGCAAGGGTCAGTGACCTGCCCTTGAAATACGGCTGTAATTGCAGTAGTGGCCACCTACAAGGGTCAGTGACCAGTATTAATTGGTATATTCACAATGACAGGGGCCAGTGATTACACAATCACTCAACCAGCTAGCCCAGTCTGCACTTGGAAGTTGTATAACTTAGTAGAGCTCACACAACGGGAAGTTTAATGACAACAGGTTAAAGAGTCTGACCTTGCCTATTACTTAATTGTATAACTTGTGAGGCCAGTTTGGCCAGGTCATGTGACCAAACGTAACTAAATAAAATAGGAATCAGACAGGGCGACTTCACTCTGTCTGACCTCCGCAATTGGGAACCACTTCGTCGTCCTGTCTTACTTGACTTGTATATATTCCCCAAGAAGTCGCCAGCTGTTTGTGTCATCAGAACTGAAGATAGGAATAGATTCGAACCTGCTATTCCCTCTCTCTACCTGCAATCCCTAGCTACACAGGAACACAACGCGAGGAAGCACGACGACACTGGCAACTGTATATAAGTAACCATACAACACAGCTGATCTACGACACTCATACAGCTGGTCTGGCGACACTCATACAGCTGGTCTGGCGACACTGGTGGAGAATCCGGGTACTTGTCTGGCGACACTGGGTTTACAGCACAGTTTCTGGCTTCAACGATCGCCTTGGCGATGCAACCAGTCAACCAGCCCTACATCTAAGTCCGGCCACCACCCATCATTCTGGGCCATTTCACCGTCCTGGTCGGTATCACTGTTCCTGCTGGGTTTCTTCTTAGCCCTGCTGATTCCAGTCAGGATCGCCTTCGTTTGTTCGGCTGGATATCCTGTCTAAGCTGCAAGGATTGCTACCCAGTATTCCGTTTTACGGATATACCGCGAGTACCTACTGCCACCACGGCCCCTAAGATTAAAGTGATAGTTGATCATCGGGACAAAAAGCCCCTTTTGAGATTCCTCACCGCAGTACGTTGCTATGACGTCAACCCTGGAGTTACTGTTTACTAAATTGGCTCAGGCCATCATTAATGGTCACGGAATCCCGTTCTGGTTTCGCTTTTGACTACCTTCACCACGCATTTGATGTCCTTTAGGGAACCCCAATCCGCCACTGAATGGCTAGTTGGCAGAAAGCAGGCACCACAGATAAAGCTATCGCCGGGTAATAACACTGCAACGGACATGCATGTTTTTGCATGGAATCGTCGACAAACTTAAAAACCTGACGACATAGGATGCGGGTGAGATCTGATCCTTCGTCAAATCATGAGGGGGTTTGAACAATTTTGTTGTTGTTTAGGTGCTTCTGAAACATCTGGACTGATTTGCCCCCCATGGCTGGTTTTAGGAACCACGGGGCCTAATTGGAACGATTTTGGTGGGCCTAATTGGCAGGCCCTAAGGAAAGAAGAGAAGCGCTGGGCTCCTTTGGCACAGGATCCAATTGGAATCTAAACAGGACAGAGACCCTGAGTTAAAATTAAAAAACCAAAAGACGCCCAAGCACAACGATCCCTTAGTTTAAGTTCAGGACGTTCTGTCACAACCCAAGTCTGTTAATTTCTGGATAACAATCCTGGGTTGATTATCAGCTCAAGAACTGCAAGTTCACCTGAACCAGTACCTACACTGGTAGATCAGTTGAACAACCTAATTTCCTTCCTAGACGAGCTCTGGCTCAATCTGGAGTGGTGGGCTAATCCATCCCTTTCACAGAACGGGAATTTCCTTCTTCCATTCCTGCCAATCCATCATTTTTAAGTTGACGTGTCACTGACTGGTAGGGGTGCTCACCCCGAAGGGACAAGTTATGCCACTTTGTGACCTTAATGATTTTCAAGGCCAAGGTTATCTAACATGAAATAAATGTATTTAAGTAAATTTAAAGGTTATGATTAATTTAAAAACCCATTTCCCATCTACAACAGTTGTGTCATAATTACCATTGGCTCATGTTTGCCAGGAGTGCAGTTGTTCATGTTTGACCTTGATAATTGACCTCATAGACAAGGTCATTTTTATGCATTTCATTCTCATCAACGAAAGGCCATTTCATTTTTTTTTTCATTTGATGACATGCATAAGTGATGATTTAAAGAAACAGACAACATTTAACATTGAAAGCTATTTTCCAAGTTCATTTAAAAAAACTCCTCAATGATGCCGGAGGGGCACCCCTTGGATTTTTGTCAGCACATGGTCCTGCTTCAAAAACATTGAAAAAACATTGTGTGGACGTTAGTGCAAACTTTACCAATAAATCTGCATTTGGCTGCCAGACTATACATAAATGCACACAGATGCGTATAGCGGAATCGCCAAATCACTATGGAGCTAGAAATTGTTGCATGAACTCAATTGCAAAATTTTAAACTGGTATTGAAAAACAATTGCAAAATATTCCTTTGAGTAAAAATATCTATGTCACCCAACTGAAATTTTGAATATGCAGTTACTTGAGAAAAACTGATTGTCGCAAAGGCTTATCTGTAGCTCTGTCTTTCTAAATATGAGAAATAACTTTTGAGAAATAGACCAGGCTGATTCGAGGAAAGCTGATTCGCCAGTTGAGTGCAAGAGGAAAGCCTGCATCATGAGTGGGGAATATGAGAAAGGAAAAGGACAAACCAACACTTAAAAAACAGAGAGGAAAGATTACCTTAGCGCGGGGCTCCCTCAGGAACGGGACCCGATTGCGAGCAATCGCTCCAATCTGCTCAAAATCGGTCCTGTATACAGTTGAGCAACTGAGTAGTAATGGGTACCACTCTGATATATGTAAATGCCACCAGTGATGAGACTGATCTAACAGAAAAATACCGAGTCCAAGTTCAGAACAATTATTAATAGTAAATGAGTTTCGCCAATCCAAGTTCTCAATAATGTTGGGCTAAAAGTTCCACAAAACGATGAGAAATAAATAAATTAAATTTTTTCATAAATCATGACCCCCGGTTGCAATAACATTACCTCTTGTGGTGACTGTTGAACTGTTTTAGGCAATGACCTTGACTACCAAGTATGCATGCCTGAATAAGTCCCCTGGTGGTGGTGGTGGTGGTAGCTCTTTGTCTCCCGGTAGCATACTCCTCATCATGTACGTATATAGCAATAATCAAAGATAATATACTGACGTCCAAAAGAAACGACACTTTTACCAACTCGTATTTTTGTGTCATTGTTCAGAAAAATGTTTTAACGTTCTTGTGCAGTTTCAATTGGTTTCTTTTGAGCGTCAGTATAGGTGACGTAAAGATGTTTCGTGTTTTGCTTTTAAATATATATGTATATATTTCTTTCATATACATACATATATATATGTCAATTTTAAACATGCATGCATGATCGTTTGGTCCACTATTAAAGAAAAATGATATATACTTTTAAACAAAAGTAGGTGATATTGAAATTGCAAGGTCAATGACAAAGTAATGATAATAATAATTGGTCCCAAACCAATTGTATCTATAGGATGCTTTGGCCAGCAACAAGCTCTCCTGACCTTTCCCCCATTGAAAATGTCTTGGACATCTGGGACCGACGTTGGTCAGGCGTTGGTGGAAGAATGGTACAGATTGCTTCAAATAAGCATAGGTAGACTCATACGCCCGATGCCTTAACGAATCAATGAGTGTTTGGGCCAACAATGGGGACATTAGGCACTATTGAGGCAAACACTTTCAATTTCCGTTTCTCACCCATTCCTTCCTGCACGGACCATGACAGCAAGAGAAAATGTAGAGGTAATGAAATACCGGGTGAATTGTTTACTCAATTCCTTTTTTGTAAAGATACAATTAGTTTGCGACCAATTATTATGATCATTAGTTTGTAATTGACCTTGCGATTTCAATAGTCTTTTTCTGTGATCATCTATATTTTCTCCATGATTGAAGATTATGATATTTTTAAAAGAGTTCATTTGAATAATTTACTCAAATTAACACCGTAGTCTATTAATTCAGGATATCAACATTTCATTGAACAATGTACAGCTTAAATTATTCAAAAAGCCTTTAAGAATGCGTTCAATGTTTTGATTATATTGCCTGCAACACACATATCTTTACACCATATTTCATTATCTAACGATGCTGCTTGTTTTGTTGGTAAATGCCAAGCACAAAAGATGCTAACATATATGGGCCCGTATGCATGAGAAGAAAATTGGCATCTATTTCGGAATTAAGTGTCCACTTCGGAAGTAATGGCGCTACTTCGGTATGCATAAGACGGAAGTACCGCTAACTCCGGAAGTAACAATGTAGTAGATCAATAGTGACTAGGAAGACTACTTCAGTGGTAGTTACTTCCTAAGTACGTTACTTCATTCTCATGCATTCGGGCCATGTAAGGAGAACATCCCTTTGCGACTGTGTTTTTTACAGGATATAATAACATGCTTAACAACATCATGAGCATCATTGAAATCCAGGGTAACATGACTTCGCCAACGGTGATTAATAGAGGCCCTGACAAATTTTAGAACAGCTCAAGACCCAGTTCTTCCGCAGGTGTCCGGGAGAAAGTGAAACGGCACGAAACGTCATTGTTGTAATACAAGCTAAGCTAAAAATAGGAAATATACTCCAATATCAGTATTATTCTTCGTGTCGGCATTTTCAAGGGCCCCGCGGTAAAAACTTGCAAGCTATCAATTCCAAGATAGTGATTCTCTATGTGCTGTATTATTAAAGTGACTAAACTGGCTTCAACTCTAACAAACGAATTGACATGTAAGGTTAGCGATTCAAACAATTATCACCTTCAATTGAAGTTATTACTTCAACACAGTACAGAGTGCAGTATCCACATACCATGTGGGATATACGTACATATATGACGCATAAATTCTAACATATTTGTAAAGTTTATGTGATTTTATACCTTTGTGTATCTTTTTAAATGTTGAGCTCACACTAGCTTAATCTGGCACTGTTTATCTTAACATATCCGGAAGGACAAAAATAATTGATTACTAATAAACGTATAAAACAACATTTATCACCTGGGCCCTTTTCACGAAACGATCTTAGTTAAGATCAATCTTAGCGACTTGAGTAATATTAAAATCAACGTAACAAACATTTGTTTAAATTTCTCAACAATCTAGTAGTAATTTTAGAACACGTAGTGCAGCTTTAAGTTGTTTTGGCAACAGGAATAATGGTTAAAACTCGCATTTTAGCGCTAAGATTGCTTTTGAAACGTTCCCCCGTTTAACGAGAGCATCGTAACTTAAGGATATCGTAAATATACGACGAGGTTTAAGATGTCGTAAGTGTTAGCCTTAGTTAACACGCTGTGTCAATTTAGTAGAGCTTTGTAAAACGATCGAAACCGTTAAGATATGGGTTAAGACGTTGTTTACGAGGTCGTAACGATAAAATGTTTTCGTAAAATGGTGGTTTGGACAATAATTACACTCATCTCAAACACAGAGTAAATAAAGGCCCGGCATATCAATAAAGAATGTGACCATTACAGGCCTGGCAGCCTGTGTCACAAAGCGATCTTAGTTAAGATCAATCTTAGTGACTTGCTTATTTTGAAAATCAACGTTACAAACATTTGTCCATATTTCTCAAAACAACCTGGGTGTGATTTTATGAAATGTTGTACAGCTTTAAGTTGTTTGTCAACTGGAATGATGGTCAAAACTTGAATTAAAAAGTTGATCTTAAGAGTTTACGATCAACTTAGCGCTAAGATCGCTTTGGGAAACAGGGCCCTGGCAACCTGTTTGGCATCTTTTGTGCATGCTCAGAATTACACGTTACAACTGGAATGATACAACATGTGATCACTTAGTTGTTTCACCAGAGAAGGTAATGTCATGACTTTTCCCGCAATAGATTCATCGCTGTCTTGGTTGTGTATGTCATCGGAGGAGTGGCGTTTCAAGCTGGTATCCGGAAGGCAAGGGGCTCGGAGATGGTCCCTAATCATGACCTGTGGACAGCAGTACCTGGCTTAATTAAGGTAAAATGTCTTGAATTAGACCGACCTCGTCGCCACAACTTTCTAGTCGCCATGCCGATAAAGTCGCAAAAACCTATATAACAAATTAACGTGTGGACCGTATATGCAGTACATTACAATGGCCGATCCGGGGGGCGGTGGGCGGGGCAGAGGTCAGGTCCCCCATTTTGAAAATCAAATTTAATATAGAACATTGTATAGTCAATAGTCCTCGAACCCCGGATGGGACTGAAATTTTGCATGTTGGACCCCTCCCTTTCCAAAATCCTAGATCCGCCCCTGCATTATTTACCTAATTGTTCGTTGTGTGTGCGCTGTATAATAACGATAGCTAGCGATCTTCTTTGTCTTTGGAGCTGTCAACTTTGACAACATAGTATTTCCTACAAACAAAGGCGATAATAATAATTATTGATACGAATACCTAAGGTGCACCTATTTCACAAATGAAAATATATAACAAGTTTTAAAATTATACCACGAATTGTATTTTTCGACGTAGATCTAAGTTGTGGCGACCAGTTTGGTGTGGCGACCAGTTCGTTGTACCCCAATGTTTTGACCCCAACATACTTTTGCCTTGGAAGATATGTTCATGAGACTGTATTTGTATAACTGACCACAAGGACAAACAGTACATCATGTGTACAAGAACATGTATTGCAGTACAGTCTGTGCATAATGATATTTAAACATATTTTTTAAAATACTTTGCACAGATGTGAAATTATATCGTATACATTAAACTCCTTTAAAGTTGATAGTATAGAAATCCACTCGACATTGAAGCTACGTATTCATTCCCTTGCTAAATATATGATGGAACAGTATAGTTTTGGTTTAGATGATACTACATTACATATGGAGGTACCCAGAGAGCTATTCCCGAAGCTGCCCTAAATAGGATTGATCCTACAAGTTTAGGTTTAGGAAAAGATCAGTTCACGAAAAGGTCCTATCTCTGTCCTAGAACTGACACCCGCCTGTCAACTATGTGACTATGTTAGGAAACTTTATCTTAAGGATAGTTTTAAGACTCGACTAAGGTTGAAATAACGACCTCTTCCGGGGTCCGATCGAATGCTTGATCGTTATGTCACATATACCACACGGTCGCGCATGCATTTTCCCACCTAGCACGCAATGCACGTGTGCGGTACTTACACGCCTGGGTCCGTATGCATGAGCAGTAAGTGGCAACGTCGGAAGTAATTTATGGCTGAACTTTACGGGATGTGTGGGCGCCTACTTCCGACGTTCGCTACTACCAGCTAATGCATACGAGCCCTGGAGTCGGTTATCAGAAACAGTCCCATGAGAACAATAGAGATGAACGGGTCATGCTGGTTATGACAAGTATCCTTGAGGTTTGAGAAAGGTAAGGATATCCTATCCCAAATATACTTTCGTGAATCTATTTTTCTAGTGACTCTTTTGGTGACTGTATTGCACTGTATAGCCATCCGGGGTTTATGGCCTCGATCCCAAAGCGATCGTAGCTCTAAGCTGATTGTAAGTCCTAAAGATCGTAAAGGGTTCCCCTCATTAAGAATGGCTAAGGCATTATCTATGGGTAAAACGTCCGTCATGAAAGTACGGGAGACGCCGGGAGATAAACGAACAACTGCGAACTGGTAGGAAATGTAGTCAGACATTACATTCAAGATTAGCATGATCATAATTGGATCTTTGAATTAAAAATTTAATTCTATGTGGTTTTTTTGTAGGAGTAATTGATTGATTATAAGAATCAAGTTCATGAAACTAAATTAATGTCCTCCAAACGATTGCGCAACTGAAACATTGAATTTGGCAAATATGTCTACCTTAATGTTTGTTGCAGGACGGATTTATGTTCACGTTCACATGCGGACGTCGGTCGGGATATTCAAGAGCATAATGACCACCCTGGGACGCCTGTGGTCAAGTGCCAATCATCAGATGATCACATTATTCTCTCATGAACATTCTAATGGAATAACATATCATTTCATGCAACGCTCTAAACATGACATGATCAAAGCTGCATCGTGTTATAAGCATGCCTTTTCTATTCGTTCAGTCGTTCTATACCACACATTGTTTTCCCAATTTTATTTACGTCACGTTTCACGCAGATTTCGACTTATAGCTTTAAATAGATATCGCATTTACACGCTTAATCTGATGACATCACAAGTGTATAAAGGAAATATTATGTAAAAAGGTTTGCTTTAATTAAAGGTTGACAGGCAGATCTTTGAAACGAAGGATACAAGATTGTAGGTGGCGGTGGCGGGGAAGGGGTTTCAAAATACTTCACCACTCCCTTTGTCTCCCCACTAGGCTCTTGAAAGGGAAAATCCTGCTAATGGAGTGCACTGGATTGGTTTGGGATGTTCAAACCACCCATTACGTGATTCGGGGACCGTCAAAACCAGCCATAATCCGGCAAAACTTTTGTCGAAACTACCCAACCAACCCAACCCAAACACTCCTAGACAGGTAAATGTTCAATTTTTGGGATGGTTACTTTTTTTTGTTTTGTTGTTGTTGTAAACTTAGAGAAGCCACCCTAAGCCAAACCAACAGAGCTATCTGAAAACCACCCTCAACCAACACCTTTTTGAACTTATTTTAGAGTGGTCTTCGCACACCTTCAAACCTATGTGACTGAAACGCCTGGTAATATTCTTGATCAAAGGCTTTGTTAAAACGGGTATAATTATTGAAGGTATGACACGCTGGATATTTGTAGATTTGGAAATTTTATTGTGTAGATATATACTGATCATTCTAAGAAAGTATACCGAAACTTTTTATTTATTGCCAACAAATGACCCCTAACACAGTTTGAGAACGATTCAGTCGACATTTAATGGTGATTCATGGGTATATCAGATTCGACATCTCGTCAAATGCTTACACCTTTGAAGTAAAAGGTTTGCATGCCCTTAGAATTTTGACTTTTTTACCATGCCTAAAAACTAATCGGTATACTTTCTTTTGATCGTCAGTATAGTAAATAAATGTGTTGATAAAAGCATAATCTGATTATTGATACTATGAACGGTCCCATATGAGTCACTAACTGATAATTACAAACAACATTCATCTATTCAGCAGAAGCCAGACTCGTTACCAAACGGTTGTTCACAGTGTACACTTTGATGTAGTCTGTCTGACAGACCCTGTAATTTTTTTTTAAAGAGACTTGGCAAGTCTATAAAAATGCAAGTCTAGGGATGGCTGATTACAGGCTGAAATTCGGCCGAGGAGACACAAGGCTCTCTACAATAAATATAATTATACTCTATGCAAAATACATAAAAAGAAAATAATAAATTTCGGAGACTGCAGTCAGTCTAAAGCAAAGCATATCTTCACATATTTTCTGTATATGTACTGCCTACAAGAAAATGCACTCTGATACATATAAATTTGTCTGATAAAAATGAGCACAAGCCGTGAAGATCAAATCAAACTGGGGAGGTCAACCAGCCAATATATAATTCACTCTAGTAATCAAATCTGAATCCATTTCTTTTCCCAAACAGACTTGATGGCTATCAGGAGGCCCCTAGGCAAAAATGATCATCAGGTTGTAGTCCCTTTGGGGCAATTCTGATCCGGGTTTCTGTGTTTACAAGAATGATAGTTGCTAATGGTCTGGTCTTCCGCAATCTCCACATGAATATACACAGTAGAATATTCCACACTTCACTCGCAGACTTGCAGACCAGTTCTGGGATTCTTAATCAGGAGTTGTGTATTGCCTGGGAAACTGGAAGTGAGGCGGAGAGCAACTTAGTGTTACACTGGCAATCCCTCAATTCTGACCATTATATTGTGCAAAACAAAACACACAGAAACAAAACATCTCTCAACTGATTATTCATGAAATCGGACAAGAAAACTGCAAACTTCAAAGTAATTTTGACTTTCTGGACTTCGGTGATGTCGCTGGAGTCTCTTCAACCCTTGCCTCCCCCCACCACACACACTACTCCTTGAATGCTCTACTGTATGACCCTTAGCTTTCAGTGAGAAATGTTATCGCCAGGTTTGTCACCCTTTTTGCTGAATTTGGTGTGTCACCATTTTGGCTGGTCACGGTTTTAGCTATAACCCAGAAAACGATGACATCACCAAAATGGGAAACATTTAGAATTAATTCTTGTGTTCGAGTAAGTAACATCTCGGCGAATAAAATGTAGTTAACCGTCCATTATTTTCATTAGAATTTCGCCGTTATTTAAATGATATATCGTTGTTGTACTCAGACCGATTTGAAAGTTTTTTCAGTTTTTGTTTGGTATTGGAGATCCAACTTTGATCATGTCCCTTTAAAGCCTTTAAATTACTAATTCACAGACAGTACTCTGGGTGTGGGTCCCTCTGATGATGCAACAGGGTCTGCTAGTGAAGTTACTGTTTCTGCACAAGCATACACCAGTAATACTCCAGATCATTTTGGACTTTGCAAGGGCAATATTTCAGCCATTCAAGGTACAGACGGAGTGGAAAATACTTTCATAAAGAAAAGCGACAGCAAAAGATCCCAATTTTAGTCGCCTTGTATGACAACATTGGGCTACTAGGACCATATTCTCCCAAAGTAAAAAAACATCACTCCCAAGAATTTACACTGCTAATACTAGAACCAAGTTCCCAAAAGATGGTGATGGTTGACCGAGTTATTTTTCAGTACTCATTAAGTGGTATTACATCAGGGATACGATCAGGAAATAAAGCAAGTCACATGTTAGCAACTATTCAATGGATATTCATGGAATCAGGAAAAAGAACAGCAAAATCCCAATTAATGTTGACTTCCTGTACGGAAGTCATATTTTCAAGTGATGATGTGACTCCCTGAAAGAAGCTAAACAAAATTCAGAATACTGAATATTTTCATGCAATGCATGTAAATCTACTTGTTAGACATGGGTCTTGCTCTGTTTACCGACACATTATTCAGGCCACAAACAGCCAATATTCTGGTCTTACTGCTTGCCAGACCACACATAACTATTTATATTACTAGACTACTGACAACCACAAACATTCATCTACCTGCCTCTTGTCTACATACAGGGACCATTTCAAAATCAATTTTTCTCATTTACCCTGTTTTCCAAAGGAATCTGGAAATTATGTTTCAATAGATTTCTCTTCATTTAAAAACATATTAATTCATCAAAAAAAAAATTCAGAATATTTTCTAGCTCAGTTGGTATGTCTATCTTTGAGAGTGAGTGAGTGGAAGTATGAAAAGAACATGGGATGTCATATTTAACAATTATTTTTCATCAATGTTTGATCTATGTCACCAACACAGAGGTGACATTTCAAGCTGAGCCTCTCAGTTGGGTCAGATTCCAAACCTACATCAATCGGAATGACAAGCTAATGTTGAAACAGCAATCTTTAGAGAACTAGCAGCGGCCTATAAAGTAACACAATGCACACCTAGACCGAAGAAAATGGATTAAAAAAATATTTAAAACAATATGTTACCAGCCAAAAAGCTGTTTTGCAGTAGTATGGTCATTCATGGATTTTCATTCAAACGAAAACCCCTTGGGGCCTGGGAGAAAGAAAAATACCGAGATAATTTTGACTAACAAGCGTTCCTTGTCCTCAATGAAGCAGGAACTGCAAAATCGTATCAAAACGACAGTAAACAAAGATTCGAGCAACAATCCAAGTGAAATGTCAATGTAATGTTTGTCTCGGTCCTACAAGCTTCACAAGAGATTCCCCGGCGTGTTCCAGAGTAAAACTAAAGAAATCAACGGACTTTGCTTTGTTTGAGAATTTCAAGCTTCGGGCTTAACAAGTACGTCAATATTTACCGAGCTTTAGCCAGGAAAAACGGACAATTATGAACTCGGGGAAACCATTCCCTGTCACATCAGCCCTAAGAATTGGTCATCTCCTCTGGATTTTAGGTCTTCAGATGGATTAGACCTTAGATGGCTTGGTGACAATAAAAGCAAACAGAGGAGTTGTACACAGCAATCTTTCAGTGTTGGCGGGCGAGATGCAAATAGGGAAGTGGTCGACTCACAAAGAAACATACCAAGGAAGCAGTGTGTGCAACAAATCTATGTCTAGTTTGGTCACGTTTTAACAAGCAATGGCTTACGGGGATCTACTCAAGAAACAACATCAGCTATCTCCCATGGAAGCCTACAGCTGAAATAGAAGCATGTGCTCTTATGGTCATTGACGAGACCGATGTGAAAGGAAGGAATATCTTGCTATTGATGATGATTATGATGATGATGAGGAGGAGGAAGAGGAGGAGAGGGTATTAATATCCATTTATAAGACAATATTTATCCAAATAGTGTCTGATCTGACTCTTGTGCACACATTTGAACTTTCCTAAATGTTAAACAGCAGACATTATCATCAAACTAATAAGATAAGGAAGAGACGCCAGTGGTCTTGGAAAACTTGCCTCCCTTCCAATCCCTCCTGCTTCACCAGTACTTCATCAAAGCAAGAGATGTGTAGAGGCATCCAACCAGATAATTGCGTTAGCCAGTCAATTTAGGCTTACGGCTTTATGTGGAGGTGCCTGACCTGCATTAGCTGCAGTTGATATTGATTTTTATTCCTGGAACATATTTTCTGGAATATCGCTGGCCATATAAAATTTAATCGTTTTTTTTGTATGTCCAACATCAGAACTGAAACAACTGGCTTCAAATTCAGTCAAAAACCTGAAACTGTCTATGCCGCTGGCTTTATAATTGTGATGCACTGCATGTGAACTATCTTCGTAATTATAAATTCAAAATGGTGAGTGACAGATTGGTTGAATTTGAATTTTATAAACGTCATTTCATCCATGTCCAGGTTTGGGACTGACGACGAGATCGCCCAACAGGGAGTAAAACCCGCAACCTTGGCTAATGGATTATTGGACAGCCAATCAATGTTATCGTTACAAGACTGATCAAAGCTCAAAAAAAAAATGTTATCTGTACAATTTTTTGAGAGCTTGTCAAAAATAAATTTCATGTCCTGCAATCCAGAAGAAAATAAATCCAACACTTTCTTCACATCTATTTTCCCGTAACCACAAACTGCTGGGACAAAAATACCTGACTTCAGATACATTTTCCACTCGCATTCTATTTATTTCAAAGCCACTATTATACTAACGTCAGGTCACGGCTGTCAAACAACACGTAAGCCGGGCCTTCTACTGATCACATACCTTTGACGATATAAATATTTTAAACCCTTGCCTGTCACAACATGAGGCCATGTCCGGGGACCCCAGTGGACAACAATCACTGGTAAAGCAATGGTATACAAAACAATGAGGTGCATTGTTGTCACGATCTGTCTGTTATTGAACTGTTGGACAATGTTTCAGTTTTAGGTATTGATCCTGTCATAATGGTTGACTATCAGAGCGTAGAAATAGTATCTATGTATAGATCTACAACAAACAACCTCTGTCTTCCATTAATGAACCGGAATAACACAGGAACAAACCAATGGATTGGATGGAACTATACCGATAACATAGTTTCTGTTTTAATATCAGTTTCATGGATTGCAGCACAAGTGAACGCCCTGATTGTCACAGTATATTTTGCTTGGTAGTAATAATGTACATCTTAATTAATAGTGACATTGGACATCTTGATAATGAATAACATTGAACATTTTGTTCATGATGCTCTCTTCTGATATATTATTAATGTTTTCTGTCCAATAAAGACATGCAACACTTAAGTAAAATACTCTGTTGAGGGAAGCATCAATATTAGTCTGGTTAATATTTTTAACGTGTACTCTAGCTGTATCACCATGGTTCTGGGACCTCCTTTGCTGGGCTGAACAAAAGAACTGAAAATTAGCTAACCCAGGCCTGATTTGAACCCATCACCATGAGGACCAACATATTTCTGGGCAAATGCTTTGCCACTGCACTAGCCTGTGCCTCTAGTCAACATTTGATTTAATGTCAGATTTAGCAATCTTTCAGCCACACCCTTAGTTGACTTGGGTGGCATTTAAGCTTTGTAATGGTTGATTCAAGTACAATACTATATTTATTTACCACATTCAAAATTATATTTCCGACAACAATCGAAAGAACATTATCTGTAAGTTCACTGCAGACACATAGAAATAAAGCTTTAATGAATACAGTCTGGCCATTAATCTATATGTCTTTGGGATCCTGACAAGCAAATTCCAACAAATGACAAGACTCCTTATCACAAGACATGACATTTAAGATGGCCAAGTCTAAAAGGTTTGAAAGGAGAAGTGACGGCAGCTGAATCATGAGTTTTACGTAAGTCAATTAGAACTAAGATAGGTCACAGTACAGCCTTAAGGCAGACATCTGACGTAAGTACCAGAGATGAAAGTCAAGTGACATCTTCTGCTACCATCATGATCTACCACTTATTTAGAAAATACCATGTTGGGAAGTGTGTGTGGAATGGGGTTGGGGGTGGGGGGTGGGAGGGGTACTTCCTGCTTGTGTGTGCACGTCAGATACTCTTTGATATATAAGTACATGTAGCTTCTTTGGTAGTCTCTGCTGCTACCATCCACTACATATTTATTAACACAGAGGGAATGAAAGCAAGGAGGGGGAAGAGAAGGGAGCGAAAAAAGAGGAGGTGTATATATGTACTTCTTGCCAGGGTGTGCATGTCAGGTCAGGTAGGGTTCCCCCAGTTGTCTCTTCTAAATCCAAGAAACTTCCCATGCAGTCTAAGTTATGAAATTGAAATGAAATTTTAGAAGAATAAACTTGCATTTTAACTAGTGGTTGTTTTCATTCCACTTTGCAAAGAAAACTGTACCATTAAAATTTGCAAGTTGAAACTCACAGTTCTAGAAAATGAAGTGTTCTCAAAGAGAAATATGTGAGTGGGATCCAAGGTTCTTCAACAGTTAGTCCCAAACACTTGCAGTCTGATCCTACTAACTACTGGACTGGACATGAACAACAACACCAGTTGTCTTTATGAGATATCCATTTGCTTTCACAGATCTCAATGTGCTAGACACCAGTTTTACAGATCCTAATGTGCTAGACACCAGTTTTACAGATCTTAATGTGCTAGACACCAGTTTTACAGATCTTAATGTGCTAGACACCAGTTTTACAGATCTCAATGTGCTAGACACCAGTTTTACACCTTGGTAGGAGCTGCAGAAACTGGCCAATTTTTTCACTTAACCTTGGCCACGACAGAAACTGATCATTTTTTTCCCTTTGGAATCTCTATCGATCTTGCATCTGTCAGACATGGCCATCGAGGCTGTCTTTTCAAATAAGTCACCATCGCAGAGAAAAAAGCTCCAGCCTGGCAAATCGATTCAGATATGATTTTACGTAATTCAGTTTTGTTGGAAGTCTCGGGAGGAGATTGGCCACAGATTTCCTTGCAACAAGACATGAATGTCTACAAAATTCAATAACCTGTGTGCAAGTACGCTTGTCTTGTTCTCCTAAAAGGTAACTGGATTAGACAAAGCATGTAATACAGCTCAAACTCTCCACATCAAAGCCAGGATGATTAATACACCTTGGACTGAAGCCAGACAACAACCCTCCTTTCCTTGTAGCTTTGTATATTCAATTGAATTAGGATTTGAAGAAAATTAAATTCTTGGTTTGGGGAAGAAAATATGCATATTATTTCCATATTCTGTTCAAATCAATTCCCAAGAAGGTGGATAATATATTCTAGAAAGCAACCAGTCTTTAGATCCAACTCAAGACTCATACGTTCAACTTCCAATTGAAATATTCTGATGATCAGTAACAGCGATTGATGCTGGCCATACATTTATGAATTTCTTGTAAAATTGGGTGTGAAGACAACAATAGGACATTCAAATGGAGCATGATGTCTACATGTCATTCAAATCTTAAAAATTTGTACATAATTATAGCACAGAAAAAAGACTCTTTAAAGTATTATCATTTCCTTTAATTCTTTTTCAGTTCTTGTAAAATGGTAATATATTTCAACCCAACATTACGTCAAAACGAAACATAAATACAAGTTGCTTTATGGAGAAAGCAGTTTTGAGACGGTCCCCAACATGACCTAGAGTCACATTATTCCATCTGGCTGGGCCAACTCCGCCCGTGAGTGAAGTAAGGCCATCAAACGGCTGCATTGATTTTCTGTCTTCACCACAACATAGGGGACAAAGACTTGTATTATGCATGCAGAAACATGGCTAATGTTCTCGCCACTTTTTCTCTCCAAGCTTCTCCATTCCCTGCCTATTAATTCACGCTCCTCAAACCCCTCCACTTTGCCCATTTTTTGTGTCTGCCTCCCAGTTCATTGAACCTGGCACCTGTCCCCTATGAGCACAATGGTAAGATGGGGAGGGACCAACACACCATCCTCAAAAGGATTGTCCGTGGTTGTGTTCCTTCCAAGTTGGTATTTGGACCTGAATATCAAAGCATTTGGTAGTGTTCTGTGTCCATAATAATATTCAGCAGGCTTGACAGGCCAAGTTGTATTCAAAGCAGCATAGTGAAATGAATAAGTAGAAACACATGCTTTCGTGTGAACCATATGAATGTCTGCTCTATGCATTTTATGAATAATACACATATCATTTTGTCATTACCGGTTGGTGGTCGGCAAAAACCTTACCTAAAGCTTGTAACAATTACAATGAAATATGCTAAGCCTGCACCTGCTGGCGTAGTTTCCCTAATATTCGTATTCCTTTCAAATTTACACATTGTAATCTAATTAATATTTCCAGTTTCGATATGAGCATTCTTATGAAAACAGTAGCACTTTTCAAATGAAAGAATGTGTACACACGTCTTTACACCATGTCTGTTTTGGAAAGTCTGGGTTTAAATGTTGCATTAATATCGTAAACAGAAGCATAGGAAACTGTGACAAAAGGGAAATGACTTGTAAATATATTATGTTGTACAATTTTAATTTCTATTATCAAACTTCACATGTCCAAACATGCATCCTTGTGTATTTACAAGGCACAACAGAATGACTCAACTACTTGATAATGGGCCTTCATGTACAAGAAGGCACTTCTTTTCACGGCCATGTTTATTTTCTTCACTTCGTTGGCAAGCAACTTCTCGTCACTGACCCACTATGAACAGATGTAATTGTGAACAAAAGCAACAAAAATCCCCGTTTCAGCAAACATAAATTACAAAGGTATTTGGGGGTCTTTCGTCAGGTGACTCAATAAATTATTAACAAAAATTTAGAGTTAAAATTAAATAAATTTGGTACATGAATTTATAATTGATTCAAAGAAAAGATACTAATTATTGATAAGGGATGATGGGAATTTTTTTTTTATTTATTGACAATGGTATTTCAAACAGTTAGTCATTTCCGAAAATAAAGTCTCGTACATTTAATACAAACTACAAGGAGATCAATAGAACCCTGCCAAGTTCGGAGGTCAATACAGAGAAATGCAATAGGACAAATTGCTTTTTGCCACCCTTCTGAATGACAGAACACAGCCACATGTGAGAGAGATTATCAGCATGCAGGGAAGGTGACCACTTTGATTACCCAGACTAAAAACCTCCAACAAGAAACCTGCCATCACCATAGCGACTTGTCCTGAACGGAAATTGCATGGCCTTGACATTCCAACAGGGATCAGCTGGCTGCTCAATTGATAATGTTTTTTGTTCTGTAATTTGCTGCACTTATCACAGGCAAGGTAACGTCTCTGTGGGAATGAACTTTGATATTAATGGCATCTCGTAAAATTGCCCACCTAACGGTTCACCCCAGCACTTTTGCAATTTATGTCACGCAAGGGTAACATTACCATATCAGTAACGCTGAAATAAACGGCACGAATAAACAGACATGCCACTAAAACCGGACAAAATTGGAATGTCAGATAAATACACCACATGAAGGTCATTTGATAAAATTACATTCATCTTCACAAAATCAGAAAATAAGCCAGTGATATTTATTTACACGAATGGACCACAACTCATTTAGAAGTAAAACAGTCAACAAACTTGTTAAATTACAACTCTCTTATTTCGACTGTTTGTCTGCCACGACATTCGTTCGTCACATTTACTTGCCCAGAATAGGATAGAATCATCTGCTGAATAAATAATTTGTGGCATTCAACAATTTCCATCATCTTGGTCTTCCTCAACAAAATCTAATCTCTTTGCTAGTCTTATATATGCTTGTTTTATGCAAACTCATTCCAAGTTTATATTTTTGAATTGCAAAATAAATGATTCTGGTTTACCAATTTTTGTGGACTTTTGAATATGAGGTCGTACGTGCTCATAATGGTAATGATATAAAATTTAAACAATTTAGTGTGAACTATGCATTGAGTCTAGTTTGTTATACTATGATGCAAAGGCTGGGTGGGGAGTTTCACGTTCATAATGCATGGTAATGCAGCAGTCCATTAAGTCCATTTAATGTTTTATGTTGCACAGATAACTTTCCTCAACAGCTTGGTGTGTAAGATCCATACTAAACGAGAATACAGTTAAGAAATCTTGAAAGAAGAAAAAGTGAAAATAAAAATCTTTACAGTTGCCTATTTAAAACACTTTGGTTTTCTGTAGCCAGTTTCTTTTTAAGTGACACAATGGCACTCTCCCCAAAAGCTCCACAAAAAGAGAAGTGGAAGTAACAAATCTCCAGTTATCATGTCTCATGCCAGCTCAACACAAATAACTCCATGAAACCTGAAGAATCCTGAAATAAGGAGCAGAAAGTTTTCTCTGAGCACAGACAAAATACCCAGTTATTCTGGCCCCGACAAATGCAACACGAGAGTCTCCCATTTCTGTTTACCATGTTTTCTAATGTTCTGCCCAACACACAAAATTGGCACCATTCATGAAGAGGGTCTAAAATAAATATAACCCAAATGCAGCAATTTCAGCAAATGTAGATCCAAGCCAGGCCGATGATGTGAAAGTAAATTTGGAAAGGGTAATTTTCTGTTGCCATCACGGGGTGCGCCTCGCTGTGTCTTAGTTCTAGATGGTGGTTCAATGCAAAACATAGGACCCCTGGAGAGCGAGATAAAAGGCTTTCAGTTTTCCAATAACTGTCAGTGAAAACGAGAGCTGACTCATCTAGCAGCCACTGATCAGCTGCAGTGACCTCCCCTGACCTCCCACTATAATGTTTCTGGGGGCCATCTCAAAGCTGTTTTATGCATTTACGACAAAGCACACGCGTTTTCTGCAACTCCTGTCAATTCAAAAAGGCATCAAAAGTAGACATCTGACATAGCAAAAAGAAACAAACTATTTTCTGTCATGACAAAAGGTCAAATTCTCTAGCTTTTGAGTATGTTGGGCAAAACTGACATAATAATTCTATAATGTTTACATGTACTTCGATTTCATTCCCAACCAAAAACACCCCTATCAGTTGGTATGTGTTTGGCCAATACATACAGTAACACCATTGTTAATAGATTACTACTACCATTGGAAGACTCAAACTATCCACACAAATAATTCAATCTTGTAAATACATTTAATATATAAATCATGCTGCTAGAGTAATTATTTCAAGCAAACATAAGTTGACTCTCCTTTCATCAATACTCCAATACACACGTTTTCACAATTTCATAAACATACACCAGACTTCACGAATTTCCTCTGGACCGACAGAATGCCTCAATATGTAGGACGGAATGTCTGTGGCCGAGGGTCAAGTAAATCACGACATACTTGTTGATTTTTGATAAGACTTTAACTATTCAGCACTTGTTTTGATAAAATAATTGTGTAAGGAAAATTCTACTGCTCCAGGTTCTGGGAGACAGACTACCTATTGTCGTATCAATATTTGGTCCTGGGAATTGCCTTCAAGTCAGACGCAAACTTCCAGCATGCAGGACCGAATGTCCTGTGGGTGACGAAAACTATTTGTGAAGACTGCATATTCTCATAATTTTCAGCTTACTCAGAAGAAATGTTCATGTATGGTGACATGTAATTTTCAGCTTATTCCACAAAAATGTCCATGTATGGTGACAAATTCTGGGTTCACACCAACTGTCAAAGGTCCATCTCATCTACCTTTTAACCTAGAAATATTTGGGGCAAGGCAAGTATAGGCCAAGTGTGTGGACGTGTGGTAGGGGACTAGCTGGTGATCAAAAAGAACTATGGTATGTTGACATAACAAACACATCTAGCCTGAGCCCTGCTGTCTTGGAAGACTCGCACAAACAGGTTTGTGGACCTATTGTCCACCTGTTGTCCACTTGCAGAGAACATTTCATATAGAAACAGCAATCTTTCACTGATACTTTCAGCAGTAATCAAATGTTATATCAAGAATCATCAATGAGCGAGTGAATGATTTTGGATTTTACACACAATTTTTACACCAAAAAAAATTAGAGGTACAAGCAAAGTAACACACTTTTCAACACCTTGCGTGACACCCCTCCATGGAAGAGAAAAGAAAAGAAAAGAAAAGAAAAGAAGCAGAGAAAATATCGGGTTGAGAAAGATATCACTGTGTGGCTGCAGAACCATTTTCTTGCCAAACTTGTGAGTTGTGAACACCTAAACCAGGACAGACTCGAATTCCAGGACACCTGAAGCCCACATTTTTAACATCCTCTCATAAATGTAAATTAGCACACTGAAACTAATGGAACTTTTATTCCCAGACAAGACAGACTGCCCTTAAGCTGATCTTTATTCATTTCATACAATGACTCAAACTCATGGTTTTTAAGTAATGCATAAAACATGCAACAGACCAACTGGAGACATGCTGGCTCAAATGTTTGCATTTTCTGACTGCATGATGTTGATTTAATACTGTGGAATCTGACCAGTTTACTACTGCAAATCTTCAAACATAGTTGGTAGGATCTAAACAAAAAACAAAAACATCCCACATCTACCACCAGTCAACTGGAAGTCCAATCATTGGCCCACTTCTCCACCAGTGTATAACAACTGTTCCCGCTTCTTGCACTTCTCCAGTTTACTCGCAATATTATCATGTGAAGAAATAGGCAGTGTTTCATGTTCTTTGCCAATGATTTTCCACCAGAAATGTTTGTCGAGACTGGCTACATCATGTGTTACAAAAAGGAATTTCTAAATTTGCCTTGTGGTAACATCCCTGCATATTCAAACTTAAGTAGGTCATATCGCAGAAGGGAGATGTTTCTTCATTGTACATGGTGTAAGTGTAGTGTAAGCTGGTATTATTAAACACATAAATGATTGATAATGTCCTTACCAGCACAACGAGCACGGATAATACATTCATACACAACAAAGAGATCTAATGTTAGCTCTGACATTAACTGAATACACACTTGCATATCAACCCCAGTACCAACAGAGTGTGCAATGACTTTACTAAATGAAATGAGTATCTTTTTGTGTCACAATCCTTCAGCCCAAATGAACATGGATGTGCAAGATCTACACCTTCCAAAAGACGTTTCAAAAACAGATAAAAATGAACAATTGCCCAACAAAGGTTGGCAGGGGCAAAATCAATGGTCACTGTCCATTCGTTTGTTGGTCATTCCATTCTTGTTCTCAAACTTAAAGTTCATTCACCAGTGATGTACAGTAATTGTTTTTATCTATTATTAATCATATTTCTTGTCATGTCAAGAATCTGATTCTTGCAAGAACAGACTACTTCGAGTAATGTCTCAGTATGCAGAGTCTGAGGTTTCAATATTCATGAAGCTGAGGTCGATTGATGGAACTGACAAATCGGCTGTGATGGAGATACAATACTGGGTGAAAAGTTCATCATATTAACCTGTGTCTGGCTCAGGTACCATGGGGTGTATTATGCCTTCCACAAATGGCAATCAGCCAGAGGCCATGTGAGAAGAACCGGAGAATGCTGGAGCCAGGTGGCCTAGCTTCATGGAAGTGTAGATACATTGAGAACATACTGATCAATGTGTACAATGTATCCATGCTGGCACATAAGACTACATAAGAGAGCCTAAAGGAGAAAGGTCATTCAGGAAATGTTAGAGAGTCATATGAGAGTAATGCCTCCTTTGTACTGGTACTAGTATTTCACCCTGGAAGTTTGGGATTTATCAAACATCTCAGGCCGGACTTGGTCAAAACAATAAGCAGGGTATCTTTTGCTCGGGGTTCGCATCACAGTTTGCTAGTCAATTTCAGCTGATTGCTAATCAATTGCAGCAAATTACTAATCAATTGCTCAAAAAATTCTGATCAATTTCCCACAAATGCTAATTATTTTCATCTGAATGTGTAAAACTGCTAATAAAAAATTTAAAACGAAAAATACCCTGGTAAGGCTGTTAAACTAACTAAATATATACAAACATCTGAGTAATTATGGTGAAGGACTTAGTGAACTGGAGCAACCAAGCAAAACAGAAATTAAAGCTTTCAAATATGATGTGTATGTGATTGTGTGTTAGTGTGGGATGAAACAGGAGACAGATGGGAGAAGCTGGAAGAAAGAAAATCTTGTAAACTGAGTTTGCAACTTTTAGAGAAAGCAAGGCAGATAGTCGGCGTGAACAACAAACTGGAAAACAAATCAACAATGTACCAAATGAAAAATAGAGTTATCCAACACAAAGCAAAAAGGAGAAACAATCTGCTGTCAAGTCAGACCTGGTAAAGACATTAAAACATAAACTTGCTCCTTTGAAAAGAAAGGTTCAAGATGAAAGATCTACAAGGCTGAAATTGAAAAAGTTGGAGGTGGTGTAAGCATACAACCAAACTGAACAATGCTGCAACAGCTTGCACAACAGATGTTGCAGGCTACAAACATTGCAAATATGTTCTTCATCAATAGAAGTCTGAAACAGTCCACCTGAACAGATGTGCAAGAATACAAAGCACCTGAATTTGGGAAAGAAGGTGATTATAGACTTACATCAAAATGATCACTGTAGTATGTTGCCAGATAATCATAAATAACAGAATCAATATGGTCACGTACAACTTTGAATCAAACTCTTGCAAATTCAACAATCTTAAGACATTTTATAAGTTTAGTCTCATCATTAATGAACATATATATTAACTACAAACAAATTAATTAATTTCTAATTTACTGCAGCTTTCAACAATCTTTAATCTATGTCCTCACATATTCTTCGATGCAAACTCAGAGCTTTCTCAGGGGGCTAAACAAGATATGACCTGCTTCGAATGGTGAAAATTTTAATGGCACATTGCTTGGTCCACTTGGATGGATTGAGGTTAGATGCCCAATCAGTAATATTTCATCAATAATGCACGAGTAACAGAAACTTTGTCAACTTAGTCACATAAAATACCTGATCTTTCATTCATTGCCAGTACTGGTTCTGACTGAGTGTGATCAGTAGAGCCAGGCAAAATATCGGCCAAATTCACCATTCTACAAAGCAGGAAAACAAAGATGCTGGAAGTACACTTTAAGACCATTACTATGACTTTCTAAAAATATTCAAACAATTATACAGAAACCACCTTTTCACGTTGCACTCACAGCTAGACCACAATTGTTTACAACTTTAGTTAAATCTATATCTACATTGCATGTGTAAGCCTACCGACACTACAAACCTGTCTCCACACGCAGCCTGCATGTATGGAGATCTTTAACCCGATACTGTATTAAATTACTCATTGTCTGATTGACTGATTTCACTAAGTTTTCACAAGGTCACTGAAACTTGCAACCCATTTGCAATCCTTAATTGACGGACACAAGCTATTCTGGTTATTCACGTTGCGTCAAACAAGATCTCCACCTCAATCAAATATTTGCATCTCTCATTTTACCTACCACTGTAGATTTGCCTGACTGCCAGATAGCCTGTTCTCTTTCTATTGTTAGAAAGCTTTATTTACTTTTTAAATGTGTAATATAACCAGCAGCGAAGGTTTGAAAATGTCAGAAATATTTTCATTTGAACATTTACAGTGTGCTGAGGCTACAGAAAATACTAATCTTGAATTAAAACTTGAAATATGGTGTAGCTATGAAAGAAGCATTCTGGATATTCTTGAACTATAAGAAAATATATCCATGGACGTAATTTTTTGGTTAGGTTGGGACCATTTCCTAGTAAAACCTTCATCAGTTTTCAAAGAAGCACAAAATGTTCAAAAAGCAATTATGAAGTCCAAAGTAACAACTGAAAGCAACAGATGCCTTTTTAAAAATGTAAGCTAACTGGACTTATTCCACATGCAGTAATTAATAAAATAGCAACAATGACTCATGCCAGTTCAAAAAGCTTAAAGTGTTCCTTCATGAATATCCAATTTATCAGAAAGAAGACATTCAACATTTTCTTGTACACATTCAAGTCTGTGACTGATTTCAAACTCGAACACAGCTTTTTCACAGGTGTGCCATTGATCTTAGTGTTCTGTGAGTGATGCATCTAAAAGCTGAAATATGTACAGGTGCTCGTCAGGATTCAAACCCATACCCAGCTGACAAAACAACTAAAATACCCATTCAGAATATGTCAGTGAATTTTATGCAATGCAGCTTTCAGCAAACTTTCTGCCATATCACCACAGCCTGCAGTCCTCGCTAATGGTTCTTGTTGCCCACAGGACATTTGATCCTGCATGTTGGAAGTGTGTGTGTGACCGGAAGGCGATTCCCAGGACCAAACATTGATACAGTATGAAACTTCTCATGATAGACATATATAATGTATAGTCTGTCTCCCCTATAAGATAATTAGAAATTTCCTTTGATGATAATTTTGTCAAAATAGTGGTGAATAATTAAAGTTGTATAAATATCAGTGAGTGAGTGAGTGAAATAGATTTTTATATTGCAGGAGGCAATATTTCAGCCATAGCGCAATGTGATGTGCAAGAGGCACATCAGGAAAAGGGACAACACAGGAT
>JAUELE010281810.1:0-17760 GCA_031471655.1 Diodora aspera
GTAAATACCCCCGCTTCAAGAATAACTGAAAATCAGTGATGCTCAAACCGAGAAATAATTCAGTAATCTTGGTATCATCAGTTCAAGTCCTGCTCTGTTCAGGTTAGGGAGCATTCAACCTAGAGATGAAAGCATCGTGGTTTAATTATACAGTTTGCAGATTGTAAAAGCTATTTCAACAAAGAAAATGATTTGTTCATTATTGTAGATCTTGGCTCTCTTTGTATAGTAAACAATGAGTTTAACCCGGTACTTCTCCGAGTACAAGGTCACATTCTTCACCTCCAAGCTTTCCTCAATTCATTCGTACATATCGTCTCGTTCCGTGACTGGGCAGAGTACAAGGACTTGTACATATGTGTCTGGTGAGCCGTCATAAGAGAAAAGTTCTCATAGCGGTTGAATGACAATTGGAATGGGTGACATCTGATTTCATATAGGCCTTTACAGATTAAGCAGAGTGTTCCCAAGCAAATTTGTGGCGCACGTTTAGAAGTGATACGACCAAATAGTTCCATGGAAATTTTTTTTTATCTAATTTATTTGGATGTTCATTTATAACACAAATGTGCTTATCTGTTACATCTGTGGGCCTGGGTAGCTCAGTTGGTAGAGCGTCTGCCTCACAACCGCAAGGTCGGGGGTTTCGAATCCCGGCTGGGTCACTCAAACATTTGGTGCCCTTTGTACCAACCGTAGCGTTATGGTTGAAATATTACCCCCTGCTACCTTAAATCAGTTTCACTCACTCACTGTTGCATCTGTAATTGTATAAAATTCTTACTCTGGGAGGGAAGTACCTCTGGTTTGAGTATCACTGATTTAACTGAAAAAATGCAGGTTGCCTCATGCAAATCACAAATCATCGATCCATTTCATCCTATATCATATGAGTACCAATGTACACATTGTATCCATTGTTGTACATACTGTTTGATTATCATAGAGAACATTGGGTATATGTCTGTATACAGTAGATAAATACCAAAGCATATGCCCAGTAGTTGATCAACATGTCTGTCTACCTAGTCCCCACTACCCGGGCTGGCTACGACATGCAGTTGGAGGAAGGTAGTACTGTGGCATGGACTTGCTGCATTCTCATTGGCTGATGAGCATTTCATGGAATGAGAGCATGCATTTTCGAGCAAGATTAGCGATTTATGAATTGTGCCCTATGTAGTCATCCTGTGTAGAATACAATGAAGAATTTATCTGTTTTTGAACTCATGAGAGTCCAATTCTGAATTGGAGAAATTTTTCTGACAAAATATCACAAAAAGGAGTAATAAACTTTGTCCAGTTGTTTGAAGAAATATAAGAAAGTAAAAACAAGGTGATATGACTGATACATTGCTAAAAGCTGCATTAAAATTCCAAACTCACTCACTTGTACAAAAGGGGACTGTTTGTGTTCGCAGTAGCATAATAAACTATGAGTATTCGTAACACACAACAATGACATTAACTGTAAATCAAGTGAATGTTTGACATTCATACTGAACATTTGGTGTTTGAGCACCAATACTGAACAGTTCAGTGTACACCATTGGAAAGTGAGTCCTCGGCTCAGTGCTGAATTTTGTATGTCATGGCGTGCCATATTTTTTTATTGGTTCAGTGTGTGTATGGTGATCTCTGCGCAATGGCCGTGTGACAATAGTTTTCATTGAGACTGTTTGCATTGTGATTTTGTTTTGTACTTTCCTTAATGGATATTATACCAGTGAATGCATACCAGAGATTTTAACCAGTGGTCTGTAATAACTTACTTGCATGAGTTTGGTTTGAATCTTGCTAAACACCAGGGCCCCATTATCACCTGTGTTTATACACTACTCAAAAGATGTTTAGGATCAAACATAGTGATAACA
Source organism: Diodora aspera (assembly GCA_031471655.1). Taxonomy (NCBI): domain Eukaryota; kingdom Metazoa; phylum Mollusca; class Gastropoda; order Lepetellida; family Fissurellidae; genus Diodora; species Diodora aspera. The sequence goes on from JAUELE010281810.1 coordinate 1,875, forward strand.
CTATTTTATTTACAAGAAGCAGTGCATCCAAAATCCACATGATAAGTGTGCATGTTTAAAGTGACAATCCTGAACAACACGCAAATGCACCATGTGCCGATATATCATGAATTTAAGGTTCTGACGAACAGTTTACCATAAAGCAAATTTTCCTAAAATAATCTTCAGCATTAAATTTTCACCTGATCTTTAAGGTAACTGGAAAATTTTCAGTAGTAACAATATGGAATGAAAACACCCTGCTTAAAAACATGCTCATATGGCAAGTTCCGGCAAACCTTTAAACAGCAAAATCGATTATATCAGTTTATGTATATATCATTTTTTACCCTTAACTTCTTTTGAGTAGAGTATAACAGATGTAATGGCTAACCAGTTAAAGGTGAATATATTTATATAATGATAAAGTAAGAGTAGTGTATTAATTAAGCTTTGCTATACTTTAAAATTTCATTTTGATAAAGAGGTTAATTTGCAGTCGATGATCACATATTTACGAAATAAATTGTTCGAATAACAAATTACTTCTGCCAAAGGGAGGCTACTCCTGAGATTTTGTCTGTACTTCCTTATCAAACTTTGTTTCACAAATAGAGGAAAAGAATTTATTTCAAGTTATATAATTTAGTTATAAAAATGAAAAGATTAAATTATTTAATTTCCTGGCAGACAGCATGTCAATTTTACTCTTTTGAACCCTATCATTATGATATTTTAAGTTTCTCGGTTTGAGATATGTCAGATGTATGATATGAATGGCTCTCTAGAGTAAATATAAGGTCACCCAGATAAATTAGGATTAAATTGACAAACTGGGGCCCTGCATTTGACAGTGTTACCATGGCAACTTGTTTCATTAGCGGAGTTGCATGTTTTCCTTCTGACGAGTTGGCATTTTGTATAACCTGATTAAGATGTAAACTTGTCATAACTTTGGTGTAATGGTTGATGTCTGAATATACATTATATGCAGCTGACATCATTTATATGCTAACTTTTGGTGTTAAATTGTTATGTGTCACAGTTTGCATTTCTGAAAATGGATGGAAGAATATTTGACAGTGTTAATTGGAATTAAATCGGGAAATAATGCTGAAGAGTGGGATTTTGGAAGAAACTGAAATTTATTAAATGATAATTATATGAAATGTGGGATAGCACAATGGACAACATTTTGGCCCAGTGACCAGCCAGGCTTGGTGGTTGTCAATTTGAATTTGGGTGTTGGGGGAGGGGAGGGTAGAGAGTGGGAAGGGGAATGGGAATGGGTGTAAACTGTAATATGTTGGCCCAGACTTTCAGCCCGAGATTGACGCCTGATACTAACATGATGTAGGTAACTCTATGGTAATGTGGCTTAAAGATTACCTATAGTCATGTTAAATCTCAAATCACTCGCTCTCGGTTCAAATCAGGTAGATGGGCACAGGATGGCGCAGTGGGTAGTGCGTCGGTCCAGCAATCATCCAGCCTTGTCGGTTGTGGTTTGAGTCTCACCTGGGCACCTCTCTTTCAGCCTAGAGAGGCTAAGGAGACAGGAGCCCGGACACCAATGAGGTGTTGGTGGGACCGTGGTGATGTGGCTGAAAGTGTGCAGAAAACCACATAAAACATCAAATCACTCACTCTTGGTTCAAATCGGGTAGCTTTCTTTCAGCCAGGAGACGATATTCTTACACTGTAATAAAGGTCACATTGTGGTGATATTACTGAAAGATCAATAACACTTTCTAATTTAAAATAACCTGCTCATTCAAAAACCTGGTTTGTGGTCAATTTATGTTAGCCAAAGGATGAACTCCTAAGGGTGTGTTGTTGGACTTTAGCTGTGAAGCAACATTTTCTATCTTTTACTAGTCACTAGTGTTTATTCAAATGCATTTTATGCATGAATGTGGGACTTGTGCATTATTATATATATTGATGGAAAGGAATAAAGGAACAGTATTTGGAAAAAGTGTTAAGTAAAATATCATCTCAAGTGTTCCAACTAGATGTCAAGGTGTCATCCAGAGACATGAAAGACACACCAGATACTATGTGTTTCATGGCTGATTAAAATATACAAGTTGTTCAAAATGCATTGTACTTAAAACATAAGACCTTATATGTACCTTCGTTCCCTTATTTGTTTCCATCAGTATATTTTGATCTTTATTTAATTTTATCTGTTGATCAGCTCATATTCTTCAAGTTTTAACACGTTTGAGAGTATTATTTCTGTGATAAGGGAGTAGTTAGTCTTTTTCTATATTTATATGTATACTGAGGGAGAGTTTGTACAAACTAAATAAAATCTCTCATTCAGATTAATAACTGCATTTATAAATGCCAGACTAGTAAGTGCCATTTTATGTAGCCTGAATAATTGTTATATTAACAGAGAGGGAGAGAGAGAGAGAAAGATTTTGTGGAATACAGTACCAATGAATACAAACACTATTTTTCAGAGAGGGGGGGGATGGGGTGGGAAGGTTAGGCCCAATGAAGTACAATACTTATGAATAATAGTCAAGTTTAGCTATTGATGATGACTGAGAGAGAATGAGAAAGAAAGAATTAGTTTAGGTTCGGTCAAGTACATAAATGAATACCGGTAGTAATAAAGTACTTATCATAATCAGTTAGAGATGATTTCCATACTAATGCAGAGTTCCATGTTTCAGGATCTGAGGAAGACCAAGAAGCCACAGAGATGCTCGTAGGAAACGCCCAGAATCTCATGCAAGCTGTCAAAGAGACAGTCCGGGCTGCAGAAGCAGCTTCTATCAAAATCCGCGTCGACTCAGGGTATACAATCCGCTGGCTGAGAAAGCGTCCATGGTACACCTAAATCGTGCATCCAAGGTGGATCTACGTACGAGTATAATCACCATACTCCTGAAGCATATGTTAATTAAAAGCATAACTGTTACGTATCTAGTATTCATTGGCTATAGAGAGCTGCAGCCGTATTTGACTGTAGCGTGGTCTGACATGCAAAGTATCTTATGTGCCAATATTCTGTATATCTGACTGTAAGTGAAGTACACAGCTGTAAAAAATGTCTCGTCATTGTTGGGCGCCCTGCTTGCAGTGTGTGTAATACACTAACAATCAAAAGAAAGTTCCCCTGATGAAGCAAGTTTCTGCTAGACATGGGTAAAGTGGTACTTGCTCTTTAATAAATCCATTGATATTAACCAGAGCAATACAAGTTGTCAGCATTAACTTTTGCATGATTGCACGCAGATAATGTACTGGATCATAATTAAGTATATTCATACAAGTACTCAATCCAACTGAAGCTACCAAGAATTAATCGCCCTTGCTTCATAAACATCATTGATATGAATGGATGGCTGCCATTGGAGATTATTTTCAAATCAGAAGTTTCCTAGAGTGAATGCCCGTGGTCTCCATGACAACAATATCATGGAGATGTAAATGTTTGAACAAACATCATTGCTAAATGTTTGCAAATATTTGCAAAAATTAGCAAAATGACATTTAATTTATTCGTCAACTAACGTTGGTGATGACTACGCATTTTAGGTGATCGCCATTGGAAAATTACTTTCCTATTCATGTCTGCGAGATTACTGGAATGAAGGGGAGATAACTGGAAGCACTTCCAATTGTCTAGTTTCACCGCACTGGACTAGCAATCGAAAGGTTCCGAGTTCAAACCCCGTCCGGGTCGCTGTCATGTTGCCCCGAGCTGGAGCCCCCTGGAACCACCGTGACAATGTGGTTCAAAAAGTTGACTGAAAGTCATGTTAAAATAAAATAAACAAACAAAATTGTCTAATTTCAATACTGCCTACGAAGTCATGTATATGTATTGTATTGCCAATTATAGGCACAATGTACAATGATCTCATCTGTAGTGCTTATTTTGTAATTTAAGCTGAAGTTGTAAACTTTTGTTGTACCTTAGAATGTCTTGTACAATCAAAACCGTTGATACATTGTTTTGAATTTTATTGTGCTGCAAAAGGGGAACTTTCTTTTGGAAATTAGAGTACTGAGTAAACAGTGTTATTACAATTGTATCTTTTATAAAACTTCATAATATGAAACTCCCACTTTATGTAAGATGGGATGACTATTTCTATTAAAATCTTTTTTCACTTTCATAATTTCTTGTAAACGATTTAGATGTGATATTTATTTCATAAGTAACACCTCATACAAGATAATTAAAATTTTTTTTACATTATTTTTCCACAACTAACATTTCTACATCTTCAACCTGTACATTTTTCTTACCTCAACACAACCGATGTATTTGATGAGATCGTATTGTTTCACTGAAGTGTATTCTGTCACCTACACAAATACTCAACATCACACAATGCTGTAAATTGCCAAAAACTCACTTTCTCATTTGTGTTGAAGTTAAATATTGATCTGTCATTGGTTTAAAATAAATTGGAAATGTGTTTTACTAGCCTACGCATTACAGGGGCAGATACAGGGTTTGGGTCATTAATTCTCATGAGAGTCTAAGGATCAAAATCTTGCTTTTTAAGAGAGCAGTATGTATAGTATTTGAAGCGTCATTCTGGCCTATTTTCATACTTACTTAAAGTATTTGAAATGTCGTGGAAATTATATTAAGATGGGGCAATTTACAAGTTCCCCATGCTTGCCACATTTTTGAAGGGGAGGAGAGGTCGGGGGGAGGGGCGGGTCACACACAGGTTCTTCCCCCCTTCCTTAAATTCACCTATACATTATTGTAGCAAAGTAGAATGTTAAGATTCTCAAATCCTGTATAAATACTGGGTGTGACTAAATCTGAACTAGATAAATGTTGAGGTGCAGGAAATCTGTGCAATTTGTTCCGTCATCATGCAGGGGCGTGGGATGGCGCCCAGCAATCTACCAGCCTTGGCGGTTGTGGTTCGAGTCCCGCCCAGGCACCTCTCTTTCAGCCTAGAGAGACAAGAGCCCTGCCACTGGCGTGATGTAGGTGAGACCGTGGTGATGTGGCTGATCGATTGCCGAAAACGACGTAAAACCCAAATCACTCGCTCCATCATGCCTTGCCAATATAAATACGCAGGTGTTCACACTACACTCTTTCCTTGTCTTTCATGATCGTTCATAATATACAACATTTTCTTGGTTTAAAAAGCTGAGGGATAAATTGAAAGTTGTTGAGAAATTCCAAAGGTCTCCGTGTGATTTCAGTAGGCAATAGGTCAAAGGATCTCATTTTCATGAACATTCGACAGAGAGTGGGGTTCCTTGGAGTAAAACTATACCTTAGATTAATACACTGCATTTTTCACTGGCATTGCAAAGGGAAGACTCAATATTTTGTGTTGAATGCATTGAAACCCGATACATGCGAAACATCTTTTTATTTTATCTTGATAAAACTTTGTTTTGTTTCTGTTGCAAATCTTTCTTTCTTCTTAAAATTTTATTCAAAAATGATGTTTAAAATAATTACTTCATTATTAAAATAATTCTGAAATTATTTTTTTTCAACCAATTTTGTTTCTGAGAATTTTAACCAATGGATTGAAGTTAATTATCTGAAGTGGTAGCTCTGTTCTGGTAGAGTTTCAGATAGTCTTTAAGATCTAGTAGTTGTTTTCATTTTGCTGTGTTCCTTGCATGGGAGTGACGAGTTTATTTGTTTCTAAACTCTAGACTACTACTGCTGTGATAGAGAATATAGTATGGTAAGCTGTTCAATGCAACTTTAGTTGTATGGTGTGACACAACTGTTGTGTTAGTGCAAAACTTTTGTTGTACAGTGTACTGCATTTATTGTTGGAGGTCACATGACTGAAGTTAAAGAGGAAGGAAGACACAAGTCAATATTTGTTGACTTTCAGGATTTAAAGGAAACGGTATTATTTTAAATATTTGTAAGACGAACAAATCCAAGATGGCAGCTATTGCAAGTCCAATGGATATCATACTAAAATAAAGATCCTTTAATGATTTATTTTTGTGGAGCTAATCTTTTGACTAATATATTCTAATTTAAGCTTGATGTGGGGTGCGGGATGGCGCAGTGGTTAGGTGTCGACCCAGTGATCTGCCAGCCTTGGCAGTTATGTTTTGAATCCCAATTTTAGAGATATTATAATAATAATAATAATGGCCACTTATATCGCGCTGGACTCCATGCACTGTGGCTGAAAGATTGCTGAAAGCCACAGAAAATTCAGAATCACTCACTCAAGCTTGATAATATTACTTGTATGTAGAATTCATGTGGCATTGACCAAAAACTGCATTTATTTCAAGTCTTGGTTTAATTTATCATAATTTCTGTCTCACAGTTTCTGTTCACACCACTTCATCAAGCACTTCATCAAGCACTTCTTACACTTTTGAAGAAAATTCAGCCATTATTGCATAAAAACGTTATATTGGAATGACAAAGGAACTAACTTTTATTTAAATTTTTTCCTTTTTTTTTTATAAAGGGTGCTACTGGTAAGAGTGTCTTGTTGTCTGGGTTCGAATCCAACTTGGATCTCGGACCCTTCATCTTTGTTATGACCTAGCGGTTAAACCAGATGTTAAACACTAACTCACTCACTTTGTTAAAAAACAAAGAACTCGTAAGACTTTGTGATAACACAATTAAACTGAAGCATTTTGAAAGAGAGCATATTATTTCCATGATCTGTGAGCTGAACTGCACACCGGCATACAACCAAAGACTTGAATAATGTCCCTCGTCTTGGAGGAGTCTCATGGTGCTAGCTGTACATAGTGTCCTCTTGTGAAAGGTGTCCAGATTACACAGGTTACTAATTCATGTGTAACACTCCGTGATGTTCCCCTGCCTTTGTAGGAAGCTGTTGATATGCTTCTTTGTCAATAAAATTATTGTTTTTTTGTCGTTTTGTGAAGTCTTTTTTTTCAGAAATTGCTTTTAACAGATTGCGGTATCTTGTTGAAAAATGTCAAGTTTAAGGTTCATTGGATGCGACTATTGCTTTTTAGATTTTTAGACATTTCCTGCAAGTTACTAAATCAGTATGCATGTAAAATGAGTCCACTGTTACCTTAATCTGTCAGGTAGACTGGGATGTTTGATATGATTGATTCCTGTTACCGTATGTTAAAGAGTAGGCTAACTCACTCAAACTGCTGAAATAATAGATGTTGATAAGCATTTTCATGATTTCTGCCATTGTGTCTTGTGCTTTCTGTACACCGCGGGGCATGGGATAGTGCAGTGGTTAGCGAGCCAGCCCCGCAATCTGTCAGCCTTGACGGTTGTGGTTCGAGTCCGACCGGGCACCTCCCTTTCAGCTTGGAGAGACCAGAGCCTCAACACCTGACGTGATGTTGGTGGTGTGGCTTAAAGTTTACCCAAAACCAAATAAAACTCCAAATCACTCACTCACTTTCTTTACACCATAAGCATTGTGAAAATTCAGCAACATCTCACTTTACATCATACTGAAATTATAAATATTGTTTTGGACGAGAAAAATTACTTTTTGTGTGATCGACTTTACAAAATACTTTGAATGATGCACCTTTGATAACTCTTCAAGAATGTCATCAGTTATGACTCTTATTATGTATATTTCGATGTTTTGAGAAAATAGTCATGAACACTAATGAAAAACACCTCGCAAATTGTCAGTTATCATTATTGTATGATTTTTGAAGAAAGAAATTATAAGAAGATTCCTTTCACTTGCTAGATATACAAGGGGTGGCACCAGAAATTCAGCGACAGGATACGGGTTGAGATCCCCACGGAGATAGGGTGAGAGGCTAAGCAAATTGGTCTTCTTGCAATTTTCTCCTGGTCGTTCCTCCAACGAAATGTTATATTTCCCCCAAAGTAGAGGCTGAGGTCCTGGTGCTATCCCTGAGATATACATGAACAATGTTATGTACAAGAATATTTACAGTTGTTAAGTGTCGTTAGATGTTACCTCTGAACTTCCTGTAGACTAATCCATTTTAAAACTTTCTGGTTAGTATTAAGTCTTCCTGTTCCAGAATATATTTATTTGTGGTGTCCATACTCCTTCCATGTATTGTATTCATACTTCGATATATATCTGTTACGTATCATATTATTTTAAGTGCAATTAGTGTTTGTCATGTCAGTTCTGTTATTAGGCTAGGTCATTTAAACTATATTTTATCATTTTGTTAGATGCATGTGTGATCATTTATTAAATTTCTTATAATGAAGCTGAATTTTACTATTTGTTGGGATAATAGTGTAGTAACGTGTAGGTTTGATGATATGCTGTTGGCATTGTGAGTTGTGGGACAAATGCAACATGCTGCTGAAATACTTACCACAGTGATGTTAAACACCACTCATCCACTCACTCGATTCCCACCTGAATACCTATCGGTCATGAGATGAAAACTTCGCTCGGATCCCACCTGAATACCTATCTGTCATGAGATGGAAACCTCGCTCGGATCCCACCTGAATACCTATCTATCATGAGTTGGAAACCTCGCTTGAATCCCACCTGAATACCTATCGTTCATGAGATGAAAACCTCGCTCGGATCCCACCTGAATACCTATCTGTCATGATATGGAAATCTCACTCCAGTTTTTTACCAGAATACCTATCTGTCATGTCATGGAAACCTCACTCTATTCCCACCTGAATACCTATCTGTCATGAGATAGAAACCTCACTCGATTCCCACCTGAATACCTGTTGATCATGAGATTGGAATCCCACTCGATTCCCATCTGACCTTTCTGTCATGAGATGTAAACCTCACTCTGTTCCCAACTGAGTACCTAACTGTCATGAGATGGGACCTCAGTTGAATCCCACCAGAATACCTATCTGTCATGAGATGGAAACCTCACCCTGTTCTCACCTGAATACCTATCTGTCATGAGACGGAAATCTCACTCAATTCTCACCTAAATACCTGTCTGCAATGGGGACGGAAATCTGAATCAATTCTCACCTGAATACCTACCTGTCATAAGATTGAAACCTCACTCGAATACCACCAGAATGGAAACCTCACTCGAATCGTGCCTGAATACCTATCTGTCATGAGATAGAAACCTCACTCGAATCGTGCCTGAATACCTAGCTATCTGTCATGAGATAGAAACCTCACTCGAATCCCACCTGAATACCTATCTGTCATGAGATGGTCACCTCACTCGAATTCCACCTGAATACCTATCTGTCATGAGATGGAAACGTGACTCGATTCCCACATGAATACCTATCTGTCATGAGATGGAAACGTGACTCGAATCCTGCCTGAATACCTATCTGTCATGAGATGGAAACCTGACTCGAATCCTGCCTGAATACCTATCTGTCATGAGATGGAAACCTCACTCGATTCCTACCTGAATACCTATCTGTCATGCGATGGAACCCTGACTGCAACATGATGTAGTTGATCCTGTGATGATATGGCCGAAAGTTTGAGAAAGCCAGACCATTACTCTCATTGAGTGTAGCTTCGTACCAAAACATTCTGTTCTCAATGCATAACTGAGACTTCTAAATGCCAATACAACAACAGTTTATATACTGGGACTGTAAGTTGTATTCCGGCTTTGCGCACTTCCGGTGGCAAGGGAGTTGGTTTCGGTGCCCAATACATTGCTCAAATAATATACTGACGTCCAAAAGAAAGTATACCAAATGATTTCAATTATTTTATATGTCATAGTTGATCAAAAGGATGCTTGGATGTCGGTAAGTGTAATTTGATTGACATCATCTCATTGATAAACTTTCCAAGTCTTGAAGGGATATCTCTTGTATATCCAACGCTTTTGTGAATTTATTCAGTCTTGAAGGGATATCTCTTGTATATCCAACGCTTTTGTGAATTTATTCAGTAGTCTCTCACAATATATCTTGGTATACTTTCTTTTGGACGTCAGTATAAATTAACTCCAGTGTTCCAGAGCATGTAGTCACGGGTCTCGGGCATATCGTGCGTGAACTTCCCCAACCTTTCAAAATTCAATGAACTCGTCTGAGAAAGCCATTCTGCTTAACTGACATTCGGGGGATACCCGTGGAAATTGAGATGTTGCTCATTGAAGCTCCAATGTCCTGCAGGATTTGGTTGATCGTACCGATCATACAGTTTTAAACAGCACTGACAGTCTCAAATGAGATCATCTAATGTCTGCACATAGGCGGGGGCGGGGAAAGGGGTCTTCTCTCGTCTTGCTCCAATCTATGGGAGACTGTCAATGAATTTCGAACGATTTTAAAATAAAAGTATTTCACAATCACCGACGGCTTTCCATCGTGTAGCTAACCGTTTAATGAAGCTTGGACGAACATCTGGGATAATTAGCCTTCGGAAATGTACCAGGAATAATTCTATTCAAATTATTTATTACGTCCAGGACTTCTTTCAGAGGAAGCCGTCTAATTGAGGAACAATTTATCCGTTATATCGAACATAGCGTTTAAGAGTTTGGTGCGTGGTTTGACGACATCAGTTAGAAACGTTTTGTGTTAATACCCCGATAAAGATGCCTCGGGTGTAGTTCTGGTCTATATTAAGAATGAAACACGTTTAAAGACTTACAGAGACGATAATAATTCATAAATAAATATTTTTGCCAATTTAGCTCTGGTGGACATCTCTTATACTCAACACCTCGTGAGTATGTCACTAAAAACGAATAGAGCCCCAGTAACCCAACGTTTGTCGTACAAGGCGGGTAAACTGAAGATCTTTTGCTTTCACATTTCTTTATATCGATCTATTTTATGTACTATCTTTTGCTATGCTGTACACCTTGCGCATCACGTTGCGTTATGGCTGAAATATTGCTCTTGCAAGTTCCAACGTAAAATATCATCTCAACTCAACTCTTATATTTACTCAGTTGTTATCTCTACATTGTCTCATTTGCCTTCAGAATTAGATTTAAAACATAGAAAAACTATTAATTTTTGGATTATGCCTGCACTTGCAAATTGCTCTCGAATCTGATATGGGTATGAAAATATGGGAAGTGAACACGTACTAATTAACTTTCTTGAAAAGTATTCATTTGGATACTGGGTGCGCGGTGACAGTGTGGTTAGTGGGTCAGCCCAGTGCTCTGCCAGCCTTGGCAATCATGGTTCGAGTCGAAGGCGTGGCGTTGGTGACACCCTAATGATATGGCTTAAAGATATTGCCGAAACCCACCTAAAAGTCCAAACTCGCTCACTCACGCATTTAGTTCTATTTGGGATTCGAACCGGCTTCCTCTGACCAGGCAGGAATCACCACTGAATGAATCAATCAATGAAGTCCAACCAGACATGAGATATACAGCTAAACAAGTTAATACCCGATAACTTCCACGTTTGTATGGACATAATTGGTTTCGCTGGGCCTCTTCCGAGACTGTGTAAGTTTATATATACTCTTCAAAAAAAGGAGGGGAACTTGGAATTTCAAGGTAAATAACATAACCACCTTCAACGTACAATATCCATAGGGTGCCCTGGCCAGCAATGAGCCCTGACCTTTCCCCCATTGCAAATGTCTGGGACATCTTGGGCCGACGTGTGCGTCAACGTAAAAGGCCACCAGCCACGCTAGACGAACTTGTCCAGGCGTTATTGGAAGAATGAGACAGACTGCATCAAATTACCATAGGTAGACTCATATTCACGATGCCTCAACAAATCAATCAGTGTTTGGCCAATAACGGAGGCATTACGCACTATTGACGCAAAACTGTCAATTCCGTTTCTTACCCAGTCCTTCTTTCACGGACCATAACAGCAAGAGAAACGGTTTAGGTAATGAAATACCGGGTGAATTGTTTACTCAGTTCCTTCTTTGTAAAGATATAATTAGTTTGGGACCAATTATTATTATCATTAGTTTGTTATTGACCTTGGAATTTCAAGTTCCCCTACTTTTTTTTGAACAGTTATAAAGAGAGAGCAGATGAAAATGTTGCTCCACTATGCATAAATCTCCTCCTAGTTGTGCCTTAGGCAGGCTTAGCAGAGAGCAGCATCTTAGAGTAAGGCTAAGTATTCTATGCGGCGATTCAGGGTCTTGACAAAAGTCTCGGCATCCCCTCCCTTAGCCCCCTTTTTTCTACTCCATTCACACCCTACATCCACATCCACATCCAAAACTACATGCCTTGTAAAATCTCGGGTACAGGAGGCGTTTGTTCCCCTATTTAGAATAAACAGTCCAACGGCAAGCTATATTTCTAAGACTTCACGTCTAAGCCGATTACCTTCAATAACGCTGTAGGATTTGGACCAGAATTCTAAATCCAGCGAACGAGGCATATGAATAGTCAGAATGCTGACAAACATGTTTGTTATATTTTCGTCTCAAACTCTAGTAACCTGTCCACTCATGATCGTAAGTTACTCTAAATGTGAAAACAGAAGTTGTGTCGTGCCCATTGCAGGTTGGAAGTTATTTTTGATTTTAAAGACTACACTTTATAAAAAATAATGATCAAGCGTAAAAGAACATGATCAAAGATGCAGTTACGCCAATCTATGTTCAGAGCTTGTCTTTCTATTCATCTAGTGATGTAATACCGCACTGTATTTTTTCAGATTTCTTACGCACGGAGTTCACACTAATTGAGGCGATAAAGAAAAGGGAGTTTCGTCGTCTAACGCTAAAATTAAATTGCGCATTGCATTTTGTGAAGGTAAACAAATATGGAACTGGCTAAAACGGTGACACGCCAAACGGTGACATGTGATTGGTCGAAACGGTGACAATCAGACGAAACGGGGATAGATATTTGGTCGAAACGGCGACACTTTTTGGACACAAAGCGTACGGTGACAACAAAAGTTATATATTATATATATCCATCGATCATTACCCTGAATTGTCTGTAGATTAAAAATGTAATTATAATTCCAAAACTTGTACATGTACGTAATGACCTTTCACCGTTTTCGCCAGGTGTGTCGCCAAGTTTGGCGTGTCACCGTTTTGGCTTGTCACTGTTTTAGCTATAACCCATTAAACGATGACGTCAACAAAATGGGGAACATTTAGAAATGAAGTCTCGAGTTCGAGTAAGTAAAATTCTCGGCGAATAAAATGTAGTTAACCGTCCATTATTTTTATTAGGATTTCGCCGCTATTTAAATGATATATGGTTGTTGTACTCAGACCAAATTTAAACGTGTTTTCAGTTTTTGTTCAGTGTTGAAGATGCAACTTTGATCATGTCCCTTTAAGATGTTCACAAAAAACGTTCAAGAGAGATGTGCCTGGCTTTTCTACTTTCTTGTTTGTGCCTGGGACCAAAGCGAGATAATTCGGCCTGTAATAATTGTAAATTAGCTTACCGTTAAAATTTGTGTTTGAAGTTTCAGTATAAAGACATGACTAGCTTGAATTGCACGTATTTGCACTTCGCCTTTGAAACATGAAACCAACATTATTTTTTATGTTATTTTTAACCATTAGAATAAATTAAACTAATTTGGTACCAAAAGGCGTCGATTAATTACAAAGTCTTTGAATCTTGTGTATGGCATGTTAAAAAGCCAGTTTGTCTACAAACTAGTAAGTCAAGCCAATGGACCATAACGGGTTCCTTGCGCCTACAGCTGTGTAACCTCGTTTTCGTTGTCATGTCAAAGGTTATGTATAATAGGTCTCTCTTGATCGTATTTCAAGGTGTTGGTATCGTTGTCATGTCAAAGGTTATGTATAATAGGTCTCTCTTGATCGTATTTCAAGGTCATGTCAAAGGTTATGTATAATACGTCTCTCTTGATCGTATTTCAAGGTCATGTCAAAGGTTATGTATAATATGTCTCTCTTGATCGTATTTCAAGGTCATGTCAAAAGTTATGTATAATAGGTCTCTCTTGATCGTATTTCAAGGTCATGTCAAAGGTTATGTATAATAGGTCTCTCTTGATCGTATTTCAAGGTGTTGGTATCGTTTCTTTTGGACATCAGTATATTTGGGGAGTTAGTCAACAGACAGGCTGACATATCAGATACGTGGTTCGCTGCTTGTCTCATAGTCTGTCTTCCAGACCATAGAGCATACAAAGAAAATGGAGCTTGCCCAAGTATAGATATTTAGCAAGTCTAGGAATCCAGAAATATGAGCTCCATTTCTGATTTTATTATTGTTGGCATTATGAACATAATTTTGTAGATTAAGCCTATCTCTGGGACTAAATGTGTGTCTAGCTGCCTCACTTTTATCGATTATATTTTGAAAATGTGCAGGATTTGGGACAGTTGACTTAATAATTATTTTATGTAGTAAAAACAAGGCCAATTAATTATTATTCCCTGAATTAGCTTATCGTTTCTACTAGTGCATAAGGAAGGCTAAAGCAAAGAAAAGTATCGTAAATAAAGTAAGATGAAGTTCAGCTTTGACTCAGGGTGAAAGTAACATGAACACAATTCATTTCAAAATCCTCCTTTGAAGTCAGCTTTAGACTTTTATATGACCTAAATCAGTTTTGTACAAACCTTCAAAACCGTCTTCAGCTTCAAAATGAACAAAACATCTTCACCTAGCGGCAAAAGAGTTCCTTGGTTTAAAATTATAGCAAATCAAAAGATTTAATTATCTGGTGTTGTGTCATCGGTTTCTGCACCGCCAGTGATCCCAGCCTCCGGAAATAATTACACAGATTCAGTCAAAGTAGATTGTTTAAAAATATACAACAAGGAAGACGGTTTAACCAATCAGAATCTGAAGATTTGTTTAATATAAATACAAAATAGTAAATTTAAATCCTGTTTAAGATAATGAGACGTCACTAGTTGGGGTGTGTATGGATTAGCTTGCTGGGCAAAGATTTAATTGTGGATTTAAAGGCCGGGGCAAACTATAAAAGGGGCTTTACGCCCCCTGCTCACACGTGTCTCTGGTGCTTATGCTAATCAGAGCTCTGACCAAATTGGAAATAAATTGTTCAATATCTCCTTCTATATTCTGATGTGATATTTGTTTTATTGTTTTTCTTCTTGGAGTATTTTTCTTACTGTTGTGTGTGTTTTATTAGTAATTTTACTTTATGTAAATAATATGTTATGTATACATTACCATAATCATTCCTGCCATGCAAATAAAGACTTGCTTACTATTTACTATAGTGTTGTTGATCATTGTTAGACGCTAAGTTTTAGAAAGGGCGAACAGATCACTGTTTGGGGTGAAGTGGCCTCACGCCTAGACTATTGCAGAACATCACCCTTCTGACCGAAAGATCGTGGGTTCGACTCCGGTCGTAAGGGGCTATAGGCACATTTCTCTGCAATAGTCACTATTTCTACCCGAGTGATAATGTGGTACACTATCACATTGTGATATCACCATTGGTTCGCCAGTACCAGCCGTAGCTCGCAGGTTTCGCCGCATCATTGCATCCAGCTGCCCGCTGGTGATGCAGGCTTTCCTCCTGCACTAAAACTGGTCAAACATGGACATATGGCCGAGTGAAATTTCACAATTAAGGTCACCACAATCAACTGGCCTTGAGGGATATACATGTCCGAGCCAAATATGAAGAACATCTACTTAGCTGTTTGGGAGTTATCGCGTTAACACTGTTGCGGGGCGGACGTACATACATACGGACGTGCGTATTGGAGCTGAATTCTATATCCCCCGCTCAGCTTTGCAGGGGGGAATAATAATATAAAAATTTAATTACTGCAAAACAATTTAAGACTTACAAGACGATCATTGCTTAAAAGATATGAATTTGAATGTAACATAATAACAATAATGACACTTTATTATCCATGTATATACAGGAAATTCATTCTCCATCCTTATGGGTGGTTGTCACCGCAGTGCAGCACCGATACCCATTGTTATCTCGACCGACTGGGACAAGTGGAGTTAAGTACCAAGTCCAACAGTACAAGTCCAACGTCTGTTGCTCACGGCTACCGCTCCTAAA
>JAUELE010281921.1:0-17758 GCA_031471655.1 Diodora aspera
ACTCACTCACTCACTCACTCACTCACTCACTCACTCACTCACTCACTCAACTCAACTCAACTCAACTCAACTCAACTCAACTCCACTCACTCACTCACTCACTCACTCACTCACTCACTCAACTCACTCAACTCACTCAACTCACTCACTCAACTCACTCAACCACTCATGTTGATAGCACTTTCCACCAGCATGCAGAGAGAACCCTGAGATCAGATATCTCTAGTAAATAAGAAGTCATTCATTTATGCTCACTAAGTTTAGAATACGGTTACATAATTTGCCAGATTTTTCTTGAAATGACAACCTGCATAATGCTTTATTATTCCAAACAAGAATAAAACATAAAACATTGGTAGACAGCTTCACATACATAGAATTCCCAGACAGAGAACATGAAGAGCAGAACATGATGTTGACATGTCTTGGGTGTGCATGACAAGTTGGCGGAAATAAGCCGATGTACTCTATGTAGTTTATCAGGTTTATGTGGCAGTAATATACTTAATGTCACTACGGATGAAGAATGTCATGAAATAATGTTATGTGTTACTCCTGCATTAAATTTGTAAAGTTATTTTATACCTTGCTATCTCCCAGCTGTGACACTGTGATGTTAGTACAAAGAATACATATATACTTAATGCTGCCTCTCACTACCTGGGGAAATGAACTTGTACAGGTGAACAGACCTGATGGTCCTGGTTAGATTTATGCTTTGGAAGAAATATTAAGCTTATCCTATTTATAATATGCTGTTTGTCTTTTTTTTGTTATGGCAATGGGTAGCTTACATTATTCCTTATAGGTTATAATATATTTCTCAAGATAATTTTGCTGGCGCACAATTATATGAATGTGCTTTAAAATTTGTTTCTTTATTAAAGTTTATATGATTAAGTTTACAAGTATTCATTTGCAGTTAAGGAACGTTTCCATTACTTTACAGCTATGTTCATGTGAAATGATTTACTTTTTGGCAAGATAAGAATTTCAACATTTTTAGGCAGAACCATCATTTACTGAAAGTTTAATTGATTTTGTAGTTTGTGTAGACAGTTGCTATTTGAGTACAAGTGCAATGACCATCTGCTTCATGTTGTCCTTGATCTAGCTTGTTTGACCTTCACCTTATCTTCTTGACCTTGTCTTCATGACATTGTGTTGTCCTCAACATTGTTTGCATAAAATATGCAATGCAGCTGTAGCAATGTCAAGTACCAAATGTTGCATGAGTAATTACTGGGAATACTCGCTGTTGCTAAACTATGCTTAAGCTGGAACCAAAATGTCACGCTCACTGGAGAAATACATCAGTGGTTTTGAACGAGAAATCTTAGCCCATGATAAATAATGCAAGTTGATCCTAATGTCTAAGGGCATGTACTTTGCATTATGTTCTGGTGTTAGTTCGCTGTGATTCATCAACTGGATTCTCGTATACACCTTTTGTCATCAAGGGGTTTTATGTAGAAGTGTTGTTCAACAGATCAGGATTCATTGTTTTCTCGGATTTGGTTCCTAATTATTTACCAGTGTACCATGTTTCAGATGTTTGTAGTTCATTTAGTAGAATGACAAGGCATACTTTTTTGACAAGATGCCATACCTATCCGATGGTGCAGTATTCATTAGCCTTGAGTCTTGTTGGATCTTGGAAGGAGGCTCCTGTCACACAGAAACACAAGTGTCCTCATTAGGACTAATATGGAGATTTCTTGGTTTCACTTTTCTGTCAATATTTTCCATCATTTCTGTTATGTATCTTGCATTTGCATGTATAAGTGTGTTCCTGCAATGAAAAGCTTCAGCTCAACTTCCTTGATTTTGTAATTAAATTAAATTTGTAATGGATGAATGTTATCTTAACTCTTTAAGAGAATAAAGTAGCCAGAGGCGGATGAACTGTGACCTGCCTGGCTGGGCTCCTAGGTTGAGCCTTAATTAGGTTTCCCTGACCTTACCCAATGTCTACCTTCTTTTGCTCTCAGACTCTCTTCTTTCAGGTCTTCTAGACTTGAGACTTCTTAGCCCAATGGTTAATCTGCTACTGGAAATTGCACAATGGATAGTATATTGGTCTAGTCACATGCCAGACTTGGCAGTTGTTGGTTCACATCCTGCCCAGGTACCTTTCTTTCAGTCCAACCCTGTGGGTGTCGCTCTGACACCAGAAAGAATAGGACCCCAGTATCCTCATGCTTGACATAAGAGCCGTCTAAAATGAGGATCCTTTGCTTTCTCTTTCTTACTGTGGATCCTGTGTTGTCCCTTTTCCTGATGTGCCTCTTGGACATCACATTGCGCTATGGCTGAAATATTGCCCCCTGCAATGTAAAAATATATTTCACTCACTCACTTCTTTCAGCCCTAAGATTTCACCCTGACACTGAAGTAATATAGGTGACATTGTGCGATATGGCTGAAAGATTGTTATGTTAAATCCCAAGTTTCTCATTAACTCTTAACTCTGCTGGATCTATGCTTACACAGTTGCTAACGAGGCTAATTCAGAGGACATACAGGATGTATTACGAGAGCCTGGAAGATAATATAATCAGTATGTTTTTAACTGACTACATATTTAAAATTCGTTCAGATTACCTGTTTATTTCGAAACAAATATTGTCAGAATGGGTTGGGTGATAGGCGTTGTGAAACTGTTGAATGTTCAGAATAGAATTATCCTTACTCACAGGAAAGCTTGGTGTTTTGTTAATTGCCTTGGCAACCGAGTACAACAGTTCACACATTTTTAGATGATGAAAGGAGCTGTAACTCAACTGTGAAGGCTACAGGAACATGTTTTTGAGAAGCCTGCTTGTTGTATTGGAAATATTGATTTTGTTAAATGCACTTGTTGCATAGAGAAAGCAGGTGCTCATAATGGTTTATTGTATATACACAGCAGGAGGGTTTTAATTATCCAGTGTTTGAGAAATAATAACTTTCTTTACAATGAGTGAATGTGTAGCGAAATATTCTTGAATTACCCTTTCTGCTTCCTATTGTCTAATTAGTTGAGTGCATTCTGGTCATATTTATATCTGCTTTTAAGTTGGATATATATGTGGACAAACTCAGCGTTTTCTTTTTTAAAAAACCCAACTTATCCAACGATAAATGTACATAAAAGTATGTAAATACCACGAATAATACACAAAAGATATAGCATGTTTGTCGGTTTTACACATTTCGAATAGCCTCATTTATTTTGGGACCCCCATGCCATAAAATAGAAAACAATTTGCATTCCAAACTTTCGAACAGAATCTTGAAAACGTTTGTAAATCTTCGAAAACTTTTCGCTTGCAAATTAATGTATCTGCCGGGACTAAGGGAACATGGCGTTATTTAATTAGGCATATACTTTTACAATGTATGATTGACAGTTGATTGAGTTTATTTCACACAGATAGCACCAGATCTATTTTAACTTCCAGGAGCATGTATCCAACTTCAACTCATATATATATATAATGCATTCTTTTGGATGCATGCATTATTGTATATTTGCAAAGATTTCCATATTCGTAACTGCCTTACTCAAATTTTACCTTGAAAGAGTCCGTGCAATATTTCCTTTATCTTAGGCCCACTACCACAGAAATTAGGAATTTCTGTCAGAGACTACATAATTTGTGTTTTGCCCTTTGGTGTCCTATTCACTGGACCTTATATTAGTGTTTTGTATTACTTTTATTTATCTTGCCCCCAGCATCCTGTTAAAGAAGATTGGTATAAAATCATGTTTTTTATGCATGTAGTTAAAGGAATTTTATCATTTTGGTTTTATCTTATGAAAGACTCATTCCAAGCCTGTTTTTATTTAGAATGAGGCCCTGTTACCTCCTACATGCTAATCATCACTCCAGTTGCTTGATAACAAGGCACATTGATAGATTTAATCTCCTGGAAAGGTTCCCCATAATTACTGATTGTCAGCTGGATTACAGGTGTAATTCCAGGTAGACTGCTAATCACAGGTAGATCATGTAACACTTAGTGTATAATTAGAGGTAAAGTGTTATTGTCATCAAGGTTTTGTCAGGTGTCTACCTAGCTTGTGATGAGAGAAATAATGATGCTCATCAGTTAGCTTCCAAAGCAATAGAGGTGTGGCAGGGTAGATCAGTGGGTTTCAGTAGGTTTTCTGACCTAAGGGTCGTAGGTTTGATTCCCGCCTTTGGGGGCTTGGCATATTTCCCTGCAGTAGTCAGTATTTCTACATGCAGTGATCATATGGTACGCTACCACATTGTGGTGTCACCATTGGTTCCATTAGTACCAACCCTAGATCACAGGTTTTACTGCATCAGTATCATCCAGCTCTTCACTTGTGATCCAAACTTTCGTCCTGCACTCAACTGGTGGAAGTGAGTATATGGCTGAAAGATTGCCAAGTGCCACTTTAAATGCAGCCAACCAAAGCAATAGATCATCTTGGCTGTTACCCTTTTGTTCAATCATCTTTATCTCCACTACAATCCTTGTTTGTAGAGCTATCGACACGGATAAGGGTTGATCCATTGCCCGAATCTGTAAAATATTAAATACGATTATTATCTTAACGAGCATAATGTTTCTATGAATCCTTGAGGGAGAATCTGGACAAATGTACGTCTCTTTGTGTGTTCCCTTGAGAACAAGACATCCTTTATGAATTATGTACATTCATTTACAACTTTGCCTTTGGGAAAGAGCAGGTCATGTGACTCGGGCTTCGAGCTTTGAAGCATTCATGTCTGCATTGAAATTTTTATATCATTAAATTTACCTCTAAAATTGCATAATTTCTGCATTGTTAATGTTATGTTTATAAAATAGAGCGTGGCTCATTTCTAAAATGCACTTTTCTATCTTGGTGCTATGATGAAGGGGAATTGAATTTGGACAGGTTTGGTTGAGACATTGACCAATCCCTGAAGCTTGTCATATTACTTGTGCTTATCAATAGTCTGAACCATTACATTTCGTATTATCAAAGCAAAATTTTATGTAGCTATGTCAAAGAAAATCTTTGAGGAGTGTTTTAAAGTTGTACCACGCATGACTGTGTTTATGCGTGGGTGACCATGCAGGAAATAGAAGGAAACTATTCTTAGCAACACATCAACACTGAATAATATGTTAGTGCACACGTATGCAACCAGTTTTGATCTTTTATGTTCGTCTTTGTGTGTACCTGTGTGCGGTGTTATTTGCATGTCTGACCATTGTAGCTACTGAACAGACGCATTTTCATGTAAGATAGTTTGGTTCTGCAAATGTTTCAACTACAGAATTCCTGAAGAAAGGACAGACATATTAGTTTGAATATGTTTTAGAGTATTGTGTAGGTATAAATACCTTACGTACTCTTGTACTATATTACCAACTACTTTAGTCCACAAGATAATGCCCCAATAAATCCCAAACGCTTAATGTGGAGTCTTATATAGTGCTTTTATTAGGCTTTTGTAAGCTTGCTTAAAGCGCTGCATGCATTATAACCCTGGTGTAACTCAAGCAACCAGTCGGATGCTCTGGGGTTAATGACACTCCTGATGGAGGACCAGGTACCCAGTTTCAGCTGGGTTGACTGAGGCAGTTACAAGCTAAGTCATTTGCCCAAGATGACACCACTGAAAGTGTGACATCTTTAGAGTCTCAGTGCCTCTCTGATAGGGTACTGAAGGCATTCAATGTACTTACCCAGGCATACGGAACACCACTTACATGGGCACAAGATCCAGCATACGGAAAGGGGGTTGGCAGCCTATGAAAAGAGTAGGATAAGGCAGTTGTTAATGTGTGGACTCAGTAATTTGCCAGGCTTGCTGGCTGTGGGTTCAAATCCTAACTGGGTACCTTTCTTCCAGATTAACCAGCTCAGTGTAGATGAAACTGGTAATATGCCTGAGAGATTTAAATTCTAAATCACTCCCTCACACCTGTCCTTTCTTAAATTGAAGTCTCTGTAACATTCATAACTTTATTGATTTTGGTATTGATGTAAATAATCTCATTGTTCCTTTGTAAGCTGATATAGGTTTATTTGGTCATTATCTGTCATGTTCATTGACTGATTGATCTTGAAACGTGAGCTTCCTAAATCATACTCATTGTAGAGATAATAATGAAACATTCCAAGGCCCCTAATAAGCTATATCATCAAGAGTGACTGATCAAATAAGGGCTTTGACCAGTTCTGATTCATACTCTGTACAGTAATCTACAGAAAGACATTGTAGTCATCAAGAAATGTTTGTTCAGGGCAAATATCATCTGTAATAACTACCATGGGTATGGCAGTGAGGACTTGTTATGTAAGCCTGCCTATCTCATTGGAGATATCTCATCTTGGCAACCTTGGATGAGGTATCTGTGCTTCAATTTGAGACTAGGGCTTTGAACACAATGGAACAGTTTGTCACAATTAAGAGCTAAGTGCTTTTAAGTACTTTTACCATTCTTTGAAGACTAATTGTCCATTTCTGTAAGTAATAAACAAATAGATACTTTGATTTTGAAAGTTCTTTTTTTCATAATTGATAATATCAGAGAGTGAAAAATATTGATGGTTATTAGCATTCTCAAAACTGTTTGTGGTCATATGTGTGTTTATCAACCATTTAAGCAGTGCTGTATGTCTGCATTAAAGTTAGATCCATGGTCAAACTGAATATCTTTTCTTTAAAAAAAAAAACTTACAGAATGATACATATACATAAAATTATGTGCATACCACGAATAATACACAAAAGATATGTTTGTTGGTTTTGCAGCCTCTTGAATAGCCTAATTTATTTTGGAACAACCATGCCATAAAGTAGATAAACATGCATTTCGAAGCATCAGAGAAAGGTTCAGAAAGAGGCTGGCTATTTGAAAGTAGAAAATAAATCTGTCTGCATCTGCCGGGACTAAGGACGTAAAGCGTTGTTTAATTAGGCGTACACTTTTACAATGTTTGATTTATAGTTTATGTTATTTATTTCACACAGATAGCACCAGTCCTATTTTAGAGCTTGAAAGCACATATCTAATTTGGGCTTCCTTGGAAAGGAATATCAATCTGAGTCGGACTTCCTCGCAGATTCTTTCAATCAATTTTTCATTCTATTTGCCAATATATGTTTGTCCGGAATGAGATCCTGAGACAAGATAAAATGTATTAATTTTTTTTAAAATGAAAAATGTAACTTCTTTTCAAGTGTTTAAATGCGTATAAAAGCTTCTAACATTTGGAGCCCAATGACATTTCATGTTAGTACGTTAGAGTATAGACATTTTATGACCTCAGCACTTAACAGCTTTTACTTGTAATAAGATGATTGAAGAATACTGCAATCTGTAATGGCTATTGTATGGATACAGACATTAATATTGATCTGAGTACCATTTGATGCCTGTTGATAGATCATTAGCTGAACCAGTGGATGGGAAAGTACAATCGATACATATCATTCCTGGAAAGAGATCACCTGCTGACTGAGTAGTTATGTTGATACAACACAGTAAATGACATTGCACGAAAGCAGTACCAATACTGAAAGGAAGTGATGATGCGTATAATGAGATTGGATATGATATATAGATTTGATTTAGAATGCATTGTATGCTAAGTTTTGTTCTGGATTTCTTTAGCGAGAATGACTTGGGCTCCAGTATTTAAAGTTTTTAAATATTTGCTCAATTATTATGTTTAATTGTTCAACATACTGATCACATTTGTTATTTGGGACCATAATAAATTATATAGGACTTGCAATTTTACTTAAGGTGTACTAGGAACATGAGTGGGTTTCAGTGGAAACATTGATCAAACAGCTTGAAGATAAATATTTGCTTATCTACTACTGTTGATACAGAACTCAAACTTTTAGTTATTTCTCATGTGTGAGTGAATATCAATTGTGAGGTGCTGAGTTACTTGGAAAGAAAAGAATTTCAGGACCTCAATACTGGTTGTAGAAGATGACCCAATTATGGCACTGGTATTTTCATTTATCCCTGAGACGTGGTATGACACCGCGTGTCGACCCAGTGATCTGCAGGCCTTGGCAATCATGGTTTGAATCCCACCCAGGTACCCTTCTTTCCACCTGGAGATTGAAGCCTCACAAACATTGCCTTTGGTGACACCCTTGTGTTATGGCTGAAAGATTGCCGAAACCATGTAAATTCAAAAATCACTCTCACTCATATATCCCTGTATCAATTCTTTCTTTGTCTTCTCACTGAAAGTACCTTATACATGTATTGTACCTCATGCTATGACTGATGCCACTGCAGTTAAAAAGTCAAGTACGTAAGTAATTTTCACACTAATGTCCCAATGAACCTTTTCTTGCATTCATGTACATCATCTTTGTCGAAAATCTATGAACTTTTTATAAAATCATGAGGACAAAATTCAACTGACACTGTAACAGTTGGGCAAGTTGTTTTGTAGACCTTATCAAGAAAAGAAAAGTGTCCTGGTCAATGACCCTTAATTTTATCGGGTTCATTGGGATGTTATTCTACCTTGTACCCAGAAAGAAAGATGCCATGTCTTCTATCTGAATCTTATTGGATCAGGGCTAGACTTTTGACAAGACCCAAAGGCGTGTACATAAGCTTCTGAACAAAATGTGATAGCAGAGGTATATTGTTGTTCTTCAAGAATATATTTCCCAGCATTACAAGCACAGATGACTGTAGTGTAGAGTAAGATGTTCAGTTTTCTACGCCTTGACATGGGGTCTTAACTAAAGTCTAGATCAGGGCAAGAAGATTTGTATAAGACGCGCACAGCAGATGCAGATAACACATTCTTGCTAGTCCATCAGAAACCGAGGAAATGGAAATCAATAATCATATTCATTGTAAAATTCATGAGACCAATATATGGCAGCAGCTATTGTTATCGATCACCTAACCTGGTTCCATTGATGAAATCGGTGAACTGTCGATGATCCTTGGATTGGGAATATATATTATGGAACTAAATAATAATAAAACTCATTTGATGAAATGTTATGACATAAAGAACATTTCATGACTCAAGCTGTGAGTTACAGTTGGCTGATAATTGGTTATTATATGTTTGTCTCATAACAATTGATTAGCTGATATGACTTAATCAACAAGGCCACCAGTACTTCTTATGGACAATTCAGCCCCTTCTATATCAGTTGTTCGACACAGCAAGAGCCCATTGCAACTACAAGAAAGAGATTCAAGTCCTTAACAGGTTCATTAAGAGAACTATTGTGTATAGAATACAGAGTGGATGAATGATTTTATGGAATTAACATGGTTTTTGGCAATCTTGGAGACCCTTGATTTGTTTTTTTATCCACATTGTAATACGGACTGAAAGAGCAATTGACAACTAACATATGTGAAAGAACAAGTGGGTGAGTGAGTGGATTGATGCATGTGTGACTTTGGATTTAAAATAATTTTTGGCCATCTTTCAACCATATCACCATATCAGCTGATTGCTGGTGTCATGGTTTGGTGGTGAAAAGTAGTTACCCTCGTGGGATTTACACTCACTACTGGTCCAAAACAGTACGGACTGCACTGTTACCTGTACAAAATAAACTAATAATATGCAAATTAAAGCCTGACATTCTCTGTTTTGAGTGCTTAAATATTTAATTTTTATTTTAAACAAGAGTCTGTAAATTATGATGAAAAGCTATTAATAAAGTTTAATAAACATATGCCTGTATTTCTGTAGCTTATAAATAGTAAATAAGGTTTTGTTGTTGACTGTGTTATCCCTTTTTAATATGGGTGTGACGAGATGCCTCTGTCAAGCGACATTGACAAATGGTTTATAGATGGCACCTATCAAGATATCTGACCCATGTGAAGCATTCAATATATATATCTACATGAGCTCCTTAGGGGGTAGATTATCACAGGCTGTCACTTAAACAAACCCACTTTGTGTTGTTATCAATCACTGTTCTTTAAGAATAGAACTAAGTGACAACAGGCAGAGTAGGAATGCCACGAGCTGAGATGAGAGAGAGTTAACTAATAATGTACTCATGTAATCTGAAATGGAACAACTGAGTTGTTTGGTGTTTATGTTGACATAAGAATGAGAATGCATTATTTATTAAGCAAAGCATCATCGTTGTCATAGTACCAACAAATGCTGCATTTCAGAGCTCTATTTCCACATGCATTACTTGTCCATTTGGGAGAGTAATGGTGGTGGTATTCTCTGAATTCTCTATATAGTGATCTCTATTCACACATTCACAGGAATAACAATAGTCAGTTAACACCTTCTGTGTCAATTTTTTCAGGTTAAAAGACCACACAGGTCAGGTAATTCACAGAAAGCCATTTTCACTGCTTTTACTTGCCTGAAAAGAACTCCTTGTACATGGGTTACGTATGTATGGAGGGTCTGGAAACAAGCTGAGGTTTTCCAGAAAATTTGAAAACTCTTTTGGGATGACTTTTTAGAAATGTCATTGAGTACTAAGGGCAAACTACACAATGACTTATGAAAACATCATTTGGCACAGATGGTATGAAAAAGTAAAAATAGTTTTTAAAATGTAAACAGCCATTGTCCTACTCCTTTGAAGCAACATCAACAACTGTTTTAATGAATCAGCACCAACTGTAGAAGTATGTTAGACAACTGCTGCCCACATCAGTTCACGACAGCTCTCAAGTTCTGTTTACCAACATGAATACCAGCCTGTATCTTGAAATTCTCTTGTGCAATGCTGGTTGATTTTAGAGCAAGTGGTGTACTGGCCGAGACATCTTATGATGATATGATATAACCCAGGAGCACAGACATAATATGTTACCCATTATAAGTGAAAGAACCGCCTAAGTGCATTTCTATGTATGTTTAATACCTCTTGTCTGACTTTATTTGCTGTATCGAAGAGATGAAAATTGGCTAATCAAGTTGGCAAAGGCTTGTATCTGGCATCAATAACATAGAATGGGACATGAAATGTATCTGCCTCATCAGGAGTTGGATTCTGGAAACATCAACATGACATTAAGCTTCAGGTTCAAACTCTGATGCACATGATTCTGTTACCACTCTGGTAGACGTTACTTTGTGTTAAGTAAATATGATGTAATTTGAAGTATTTGTGGCAATGACAAGGCACATAATAATCGCTTACATCAATGTCCAACAGTAGCAACATATGCATCATGCCTTGGTAATTACTGCTGAGCTATACTTAAGCATAATACTACTTTATGATCCACGGTTGACCTAAAATAGTTGTCTGGGATGTTTTACTAACAGATAAATATTTTTTATAGATGGCACTTAAGATTGTTTGGACAGTTCGTGCTTACAAGTCGACATAAACCAAACTGAGAGACCTTTAAATTAGTAAATTTGTGGAAATATTAAACTGTGTGTTAACCTACATAACTCACATGTTTTATTACACTTAATTAAACTGGAAGTTAACATTTTGGGTTCATCAATATGGTTGTCATTGCAGCAGCCACTTAATTTTAACATTATAAAAGGCAGTGCAAGATCAACATAATGGTTAGTGAGTTGCCTGCAGGCCAGTGTCACTGGGAACAGCTTATACATCATATAAGTGATCAATTAATTATGGAATGTGACATTTATAGTTGATGGCATGGTGGTGAAGAGTTAATGTATGCTTTATGTGTTATTGCTGCATTATTTAATAGTTGTGTATTATATACTTTCCTTAAATGCTTTCCTTTTTGACGCTTTGGAGCTTCTGGTGAGTGACATGGCGTCACATAGAAGGAATGAAGTCTGGGTATTCCAATGCTTATCATACAAGGCAACTAAAATTTGGATCTTTTGCTTTCGCGTTTCTTTCTGTGGATTTCTTTTGAACTGTATTTTCCCTTAGTGTGCACATCACATTGTGTTATGACTGGCATATTGCTCTTGCAGTGTAAAACATACCATGTATTTCAGCTCAACTGCTTTTGTGGGTTAAGGTAACATTGTCAAGGCCATAGCACAAGTAGTGGGGAAGCAGGTTGGTCTCCTGAAAGTCCATGCTGTTCTGGTATTCATGATCCTCTAATAATTGTTGGGTATTAGAATCTATGAATATTCAAAGCCCATGTTGCATCTGTCTTGAACATAATCTGTTTCAGCCCATGTGGTATCTCATTAGAAGCCTCCACACTGATGGATCCAAGGGTCTGGGGAGTTCAGACTCCTCTTTGGAGGTTTTGCATTCTGGAAGCAGTTGCGCTTTTAGTATAAGTTGGCCAAATAGCATTTTCTCTCCCTTTTGACTCCCTAGCTCTCTCTCTCTCTTTCTGTAGTTCACCAAGGGCCCCCACCAAATGTGTTAATGTCTCTTGTTCAAGATGAAGTACATTTCTGATGGATTTACGGCCTTTCAGTTTGTTTTTTCTCTTAGATATACAATGTAATTGTTTACCATTTGTAAAGTGTAACTACAGAAAGTCTTTTGGAGGTACGTTTGGATTCCTTAATTTTCGCAATGGAAATGTGTTATTATATTCTTTATTTAGTTTTCTGCTCTCTGCAGTGCAGTACTGTGCAATGAATACAGTACATGACCCCAACATGCAGTGTAGAGAGATTAGCAAGATGTTTTGCGCCAAGTCTGACTAGACTTGGAGGAAGGAATGCGTATTTGCCGTGTAAAGCTAAGCGGATGCATCTGTTATACAAGGCAATCAGGTGCTATATGTGCTTTACATGTTCAAACAAGCATTAGAATGTCAAGCACAACTACAATTTGCATTTAAGCTGGCTTTCCATTAGCAATATAACAAATATACATGTACTTTCAAAAGCAGGTAAAGTTCCTCTCTCTCAAGTGTGAAGTTTTCAGTTCCAAAATAAACATCATCAAAATACTAGAAACTAAGTACTGAAGTTGCACTTGCACTGCATATTTTCACATGGGAGTTAATCTGCCCTAATTGACAAGATTTGAATGTAGTGCTGCTTTCATCTTTCTACGGTGTCAGAAGTCCAAGGAACAGTCCAGGGCCCGTATGCACGAGCTGGTAGTAGCGAACGTTGGAAGTAAGTGCTCATGCTCCCGTAGAGCTCAACCATAAATTACTACCGATGTTGCCACTTACTACCTCGCTACAGGCTTACTACCAGCTCATGCATACGTGCCCAGAGGAGTTAAGACCCAGATCAGATTCAAACCCACTACCCCTAGCAGGTGCTGATCTAAGGGTGACAATCCCTCATCCTTTTCCATCATCTGTTCCTACATAAAGGCCCAAGTTCGCCCTAAATCATACCATACTACTACCATCCTCTTTTTTTGGCCAAGTATTGTTTTCTTCCATTGAAACATTCCTGGAAGAGGTAGGTCCCTGGACGCTAAGGGTTTCACACCTGTAGAAACCCTCCTCTCTCACATTGCTGTATCCTCCTCTGCCTAGACACTGACCATGACAGAATATATATCACTCAATATCTCCGGATGGTATTTATTAATTTGTCTGACAGACCCTGTATTTTTTTTACTTAAAAGACTTGGCAAGTCTATAAAAAATGCAAGTCTGGGGATAGCTGAATTACAGGTTATCATCTTGTTTATTTTGGCTCTTAAGGCTATTGTGGATGTTGTCAGTCTCTGAAATTTGGTTTAGGAGACACAATGCTCCGTTCAATAAATATTTACTCGCCTAAGGATACATGGAAGTGAAAAAAGTACATTTCAGAGACTGCAGTCAGTCTAGGTATTTCTATGTCTAATAGTATTATTGGAATGGCAGTTGGAGATTGAAACCTATGTTTGTGATGGCATTTGTGAAAGTTAACCAGTTTAACGCCTAACAGCTTGGGTTGTATACTCCGTGGGGAGTTGAGATATGCACTTGAATGACATTGTCCGTATGACCAGGGTAATAATGTCTTTGTGCGCTTTGAGCATGCTGTATGTGTGGATATATGCGCTATACAAGTGGACTATTATTATTATTATTATTATTATAATTTGTAATGATAAAGTTGAAACATATCTGAAAACCATGAGAAGACGAGAATTACTTACTACATAAGCTCTGTACACATTGTTGATCCCATACAAAGCCTTTTTATTTGGAAGTCTATATTATGTAATCATAAATGTTATCTCCTAGCATATTTCTGGTGCATGAAAATTATCTGCAAAGAAAACATTCCAATGCTGTGATGATTTGTGCTAGAGACTACAGAAGTCTGGAATGTGTTTTTGACCCCCACATTTCCTATCTTAATCCCCCAACTTATTGGTGGGCTACACAGGGCTAATAAATTTCCATCTGAATACTTTGGGTTCTCTGTGCTGAATGGCATAGCTGGCAATGAACTTGTGGCCATGTTTGACCACTGGTGAATATTAGCCCCAGTCCAATTGTGTTTGTACACACATGATTAAAATAGTCGAGGTTGTATTGTATTCGTGTGAGCTCTGGTCTGAATGAAACTTTTGAGCTCATTTGCCTTGTTTGGTTTGCTATTGTTAAAGGAAATACTCTTAATCATGTTTTCTTCTGATTTGAAGTTTTTAGGGAATGCTTGAATCAATAACAAGTCTGAACTCTCTTTGACTTTTACAACCATACAGTTAGATTGAGACATTTGTCAAGACTCGGAGACAAGGTATAGGGATCTTAGCTTTACTTTATGATGCTGCTTGGCAAAGGCACATCTTGAAGAGGATGTTTACTTCTAGAGGAATAAGAATTTCCTCTGCTCTTTCTTAACATATATATGTACAGTGAAATCCAGATAAGAAAAACATCTGGATAAGTAAAACATTTTCTGTGGTCCTGACAAGTTTCTCCTTTATTTATCATTATTTCGATACGGATAAGTAAAATCGGTTAAGTAAAAAATCTGAATAACTAAAATGATTTTCAAGGTCCCTTCAATCAAATTAAGTGCGTAAATGCCATTGGATAAGTAAAATACACAAGTGATCATCCCAATTAACACTAACTGATTCAACACAATACCTAAGAAAAGGCATACATTTGCAGAATTGATATTTGCTTTGATCAGTACTTAACAAACTGTGCTAATTATCTGTCATAAAATCGCAAAATGCGTGTTTGTGACATGTCAGCAAATAACTATACCGAAGGTCCCATTTCTGTAGAAAACTTTCTCTCTTCAAATGTAATGATTAAACACTTGAAGATAACTGGCTTTTGAAAAGCGTGCATGTTTTCTAATTCCTCAAAGATTTTCTTTGGTAGGATGATTTATGTTTCGAGCAACATAACTGATTTTATTTTCCTGAGAACTTTATTCTTAATTACTTGTATCAGAGGACCATCTGAACCTAAAACAATGGGATAGTATTTTTAAACTGAATCCAACACTATCAGAGTCATAAATCTGACACTGTACATATCGTTTCCTTGCCCAGGAGCACCATCAATGTGTTTGACGAGCAGCACAGACCTTCATTGAGCCAGCAACCAGAAATAGGGATTCCCTGTTTACTGTTAACTTCTGGTTCAGAGTTTGTCTATAATCAGAGTGGTTTGGTTTGTTTAGCTAAAGGCTGATTACTAGTGAAAGGTTTCAATGGATGCTCGCCTGGCTTCTGTGTGTCCACTGGATGAGTACATGAGGAAGCCTGTGGCTTTCCTAATTCAATCCTTCACCGTTAGATAACAACCAGCTGCTTCTGCAAATTAGGATCCCGCCTGGATCCACTAGTTTGTACCAATGCTTCACTGAGTAATGTGCATACTAAGCACAATTGCAAGCCAAGTTTTGATTTTATGCATTAAAGAATGAAATTCAAGTCAAGCCATTATCTGCTTTGGGATTTCTGTGTGTTTGTTAAGTCTCCACGCTCTATTTATTCAGCTGTTGGTTGAAAGTTTGCATATACTTATGCATACTGAAAAGTGCTGGATAGCATCATGGAAAGCAGACATGCCTCATAATTTGTCAGCACTGACAGCTGCGTTCAGATCCTGTTTTGGTCAGCTTATATTCCTTTAATTCTTTAATAATGTTGTACTCATGAATTAAATGATTGCAGAAAACTGTTAACTGAAATGTCACTTACTCTCTGCGGGTGCAGGATAGTGGTAGAACGTTCACCCAGCTATCCGTTGGCCCCAATGGTTTTTTGATTCGAATCCTGCCTGGAACAGCTAATTGTCAGCACTAACTTTCATTGACCCATATAGAGTAGCATCCAGATCGTGGTGGTGGTGTAGATGAAATGTCACCGAAAACCATCAGGGCTACAGATTAGCTGCATATTTGTATAAATACACAATAAAATTGGGTGTTCATAATTTCAACTGCATAACATGGATATTTTACCCCAAGGAACATTTTGCAATTGCATTTTAAACACATTTTGCAATTGCATTTTAATATCAGTTGAAAACATTTTGAAATTGCATTTTAATATCAGTTAAATATACAGATTTGAAACTGGTCCATAACAATGTATGTGTGCTTGCTCGCACAACAGACTACTGAAAGCAATGCATTTTTGTAGATAATAAAATCAGTCAACCTTTCAATGCTGATCACCATATGCAATCAATATTACTTACTGCCAAGTAGTATGCACCACATTTTTAAACAACTGCGTAAAGCATTTTTTGTTTGCTTTCCGTTACACAATGCTTTTAAAAATAATTGCGTATTGGGAAAATTATCTGAAAAAATAAAGGGGTAAATACGCAATTGTCACAAAAGCTTATCTGTTGCTATGAGCATGTTACAAATTTTAAACCAAACCAAAACTTACTCATTGATTGAGTTTGTCTTAAGACTTGTTTCTGTCTGCTCTATTGATCAGTGCATCACAGCAGTGAATTCTAGACTGGGATGTCTTTACATCATTAAAATAATTGCATATCATCAGCGTTCAAACAATCTGTTACAATCTGTACTGCAGTAAGATGATTCTTATAATCTTATAAATCGATTATTGCATCATAAAAATGATGTATTTCTGGATTTAGACATTTTTGTGGTACAAGAAAAACATCAGCAAATGACCACTCTTCTCAATCTGAATAAATACACATGTTTGCAGAGAGAGCAGAAACCTTGACTCTTTGACACTTGGTTCATATACGCTAAGATAAGCTGTGTTCTTTACTGGAGGCAGGGACTTGAAGCCTGGACAACAAAAACTGTCAGATCCCCTCTAATCCTGTCATTGATCCTAAGAGTCACTTTCACATGGATGTGATGTGGCCATGGTCACCACCTCAACCGTTTGTTTCTGATTCTATGTCTAGTAACTTGTTTTAAAAAGTCAAATGTTGAGAGAGATAGAAGCATTTATTTGTATAGAGGCCACAGGCTCATTACAAATATACCTTATACAACAATTATATATGTCAATATATATGAAGGTCAAATGTTCTTTTTGAATAATATATGAAAGCAGTGGTCACTGACTGAAACCTTTGTTTCTGAGTGCATGTTCATTAACTTCTAAAAAAAGTCAAATATTAATAATATTAGCAATAATAATAATACTGTATTTTCCAAGTTTTCATGGTAATTTGTCCTCCACACTTGCACCCTGTGGGGCTTCAGGGGAATAACGTGGTGTCACTTGGATAGAATAGGGCCTCATTAATCCAATGCTTGATGTACAAGGCGACTAAAATGGGGATTCTTTGCTTTAATTCACTTTCCTTTCTATCGATCCCTTTTATGAACTGTCTTTTGCTCGATATGCACCTTGCACATCACGTTGCGTTATGGCTGAAATATTGCCCTTGCAACGTAAAACATCATTTCAACTCAACTCAA
>JAUELE010282032.1:0-17754 GCA_031471655.1 Diodora aspera
CACCCACAACCTTTAGGACTAATGGTTTCCTAAATGATGCTCCACTACACCTCTATACTGCACCTCTCACCCAGGACAGAATCACACCAACAATCATTAGGACCAATGATTGCCTGAATGATGCTCCACACCTGTTCTATACTGCACCTCTCACCCAGAGCAGAATCACACCCACAACCTTTAGGACTAATGGTTTCCTAAATGATGCTGCACTACACCTCTATACTGCACCTCTCACCATTGGCAGAATCACACCAACAATCATTAGGCCAAATGATTGCCTGAATGATGCTCCACACCTGTTCTATACTGCACCTCTCACCTAGGGCAGAAGCACACCTACAACCTTTAGGACTAATGGTTTCCTGAATGATGCTTCACTACATCTCTATATTGCACATCTCACCCAGGGCAGAATCACACCCACAACCTTTAGGACTAATCCGTTTGCTGGGTGGTGTTCCACCACTGCACCTCTCATCCGGGTAGAACCTAGTGTTGCAAGACAAACCATAGTCAACAACTGAGACAAGACTGGTATGTAAATGTTTATTAGACGATAAAATCTACAAGAAATGTCTACTGTAGTGCTACAAATGACAGAGCAATTTCAGCTCATAAAACTGTCCATCAATCTAAAATGATTCAACTGACACTTCCAGTAATCTATTCATACAAATGGTGAGAATACCAATAAAACTCCAGATTTGTCAAAACTTATAAAAACTGTTACAAAAACTGTTAGATTCACTACGAACTAAATCTTCTGCACAAACTGCCTGACCACTATTCAGTTTCATATAATAACGACAATGCTCTCTCAAAACTGACACAACATTCAGCTACAAACATTTGCCATAACCCAACAGAGAAACATTTACAACACTCAGGATCACTTCACGACTGTAAAATGCGTTTACTGGACTCTCTTTAACTGACCATCAAATCTTCTTCTGAATGAGGTGAATTATTTACAGTGTGACAAATACTCTGATACCGTACTAAAACGTAAAAGAATGAGGGGACTGTATTCTCATCATAATACCAATCTCTGCGAGACCATCTGCTGTATTTGTTTTTGACAAGATAATCACTTAATACTTCGGTCCAGTAATCAGTGGTGATATGACTGAAAGATTGTCGAAAGCTACTATTACATAACATTATCACTTAAATGAGCGAGTGATTTGGGGTTTTACATGATTTTTCAGCAATATTTCAGCCACATCACCATGGTCTCATCAACACTGCATTGGTGTCAGGGCTCCTGTCTCTCCGGGCAGAAAGCGAGTTGCCCGGGGCGGAACTTGAACCATAATCGCCAAGGCTGGCAGATTGCTGGGCCGATGCACTAACCACACTCACTGCGCCATCCCACGCCCCACTTGAAATGAGGTACAGAGAATGTTTGTTAACCCTTTGAACCCCAGCGGTCTGTTTTGAGGTCATAACCAGTAAGTGCAGATATTCCAGAGACTGGTATACCGACCGACACATGTTGCTGTTTAGGAACTGATAGCTAGGCAACTTCTCAGCCAATAAGCAACTCTTATTACATCTGATCTTATTTTTGATAAGGAAGCATTCTTTCACTGTTTCTCCTTGGGAAATCTGGGTGGTGGTGCTCAAGACGTAGGGAACCAAGGGCTCAAAGGGTTAACCCATTAAGTTGTTAGCCCAAGTGGGTCGGAAAACTAAAACGATGTACCTATGTACTCATATCAAGACTCGCATTGTTAGTGTGTGTGTTTCATATCCTCGCTGCACTATGGCTGATGTATTGCCCTATAAACACTCTCGCATATGTCACCACTCCCCTGACTGATTTACTAGAGGCCAACAGCTCAACTGTGAATGAGTTGATATAATTATACTCAGCCCAACTATTAAAGGGTCACTTACTGGACTAGATGTAATATGGTAATCTTGAAGCCGTGGTTTTGATGAAATATGAAATATCCATGATGATTGATGATGCACGATGCTTGATTATTGATGTTTTATGTAGCGACTTGCGGAAAAAAAACATGCTGAAAACCAGTACTTAAAAGCTGACTATAAATGTGAAAAACACATAAAAGTACCATGAGTACAAAAACAAATCAACGAATGGACGTGGGCTTCTTATCATGCAACTGTATATTTCCTCTGTTCAATATAAAAAACAAACATTGATCAGTAAACCCCAGTTACTTGTTTACCCATCAACAGAACGTTGAACAAGTATATGTAGGTCCTTACACCGACCCTTCAATACTTGGGCTGAGTTTATAACATGAGCAGAATTTCTGCAGACCTCTCGGGCCGACAAGAAATCTGTACTGACGTCCAAAAGAAAGTGTACCAAATGATTTCAATTATTTTCCTTTACGTCTCTATGCCATAGTTGATCAAAAGGATGCTTGGATTTCGGTGAGTGTAATTTGATTGACATACTCTCATTGATAAACCTTCCAAGTCTTGAAAAGATATCTCTTGTATATCCAACGTATTTGTGAATGTATTCAGTAGTCTCTCAAAATATTGGTATACTTTCTTTTGAACGTCAGTATAGTTGAAAGCATGGGTGCAGCTGATTGAGTCTCCATTCACACGCGTACAGTTATTGTATTTGAAACCAAAAGGATCCTCCCTCGGAGATGAACAACTGCTTAAACACACAAGACTTCGTCATAACATTGTGGAAGAGGCATCAGGATGCTTATGTTCAGTTGAGAGACAGGGCCGGATCCAAGATTTGCGTACGGGGTGAAGGGTGGGGTGGGGGGATGGCACAACGTTAACAGCTGATGAAAGATTTCTTGGGGTGTTTGGGGGGCATAATCCGCTGCAACATTTTGAAAAATTAAAATGCAAAATTGTGCATTCTCATCATATTTCACGAGTTTTCGTAATATGTTTTGGGTTAGTTTGCTGCTAACACAGCAAAACAAACTTAAAGGGCGAACTAAAGGGGACACAGGGGACACAGGGGACACGTGGCACCGCTGGATCCGGGCCTGAGAGATTACTTCAGCTCTCCAGCTCAACACTGCCTGGGACATTCTGGTGTCCAAATGTAAGTTGAGCCAACGCATAAATCGCAGTATCCTCCGGTGCTCAGGCGAGTTCAATTAATTTGGAGGGGTCGGGAATATGTCTGTACGTGCAATTCATGAGACCCGTGGCTACACGTTCTGCTTTACTATGGATAATCTACCACATGCATTATAAACATGTATACTGAAGGAGACGAATGTACGCATGATTGTTAAAACGTTTGTGAAAAACTTAGTTTTAAAGTTTATGACTCAAAAATATAATTTGTAACCATTTGCGCACACAGCTAGAATACAACGCACAGTCCTGCCATCCATTCGCCAGCAGTTGCAAGGACCGGGTGGATATATGCCATGCAGTGAGGTTGCCTTTACTACCAGTTAGTTTGTTGCGGAGAAGAAGCATGTATCACGTGTGGATGAATATATGATTTCTTGCAGTGTTTTGATTATGACTATATCGACATTTGTATTTTTAAAGTAAAGTGATCACGTGAGTTTGAATTCAATACATTTTGATTTGGACACAAACATTTGAATTTCATCTTTCTAGTGACTCTTTACTACCACATCAATCAGAACAACCAAATTATATTTTATTGTGGCATTTACAGTAAAACAAAACTTTTTCTAGTGCAGAAAACGCGAAATCTTGCAGCAAATTACAATTTCCAGGAAGTTGTAAGACTCATTTCATCTTGATGAAAGCCATTGTTGAAGAACAAGCTTACAGAGGTAATTTACGGTTATCAAAAGCGCTCACAAATAATCCTCTTATAAGTGCGCTGACTGATCCGTACCATGAGTCCATTACGTCGTTATGTCATTATCTGAAACGAACATATCCAGGGCTATAAGTCAGCGACAAGCCATAGAAGCCGGCCTGTTTTCCATCATCATTAATTAGCACAAGAAACTAGGTACACAAAAAGCATAGCCATCTTATTAACGACAGGAAATAAGCCTCTTTGATGCAAGGATCTGGTTTAAAGTGAAACAAGGAGGCCGAAGAAGGCTGCCGTTTTGTCATCATTACGTGATTTGATGTTGCTTGTTGGAGGGAGAAGCATCATGTGGAAAGATGGTGATCAGGGCAGAATTATGAGATCAACATGTTTTCCGCTTGTTGATCAAGTGAAAAGTTTCTGGAACTACGTTGTCATTGTCTGTCTTCAGATACAAGTATTGTGACACTGCCTATCAGTACTGATGGCAAAGTAGGTTACACAAGCGTTGTCCTTAAATCCACGGTACAGCGCTGAGACCTGGCCCCGATTTCTCGAAGCGAACTTAAGTGAAAACTCAGACTCAATTTGAGTTTTCACTTAACTTTCCAAAACTCTTTTTTTCTCGAAACAATTGCGTTCATTTCTCAACTCAAACTGAGTCTGCTCAGTAGGTAACTTAAGCCAGGCCCCGATATCTCGAAGCGAACTTAAGATTTACTTAAATTTTAAACTGAGTTGATATTTTAACTCAACAGCGTTTCTCGAAACAAACTCAGTCACAACTCAGATGTCTGTGATTTCTGTCCGCCATATTGTTGGAATGGATTCAGATTTAAGTTACCTACTGATCAGACTCAAACGTATGTGACTTTTTCGCTCAGTTTGAGTTGAGAAATGAACTCAGTTTGCTTCGAGAAATTTCTTTTTGGAAACTTAATTGAAAACTCAAACTGAAGTATGAGTTTTTACCTAAGTTCGCTTCGAGGAATTTGGGCCAGAACCTTTACAGGGATGAACGACACACGATGACGTAGCCATAACTTTCTTTTGACGTTTCATCATAAACTGAAATCATGCATTAATTTTGTCGTTTGTGACCGGAGTGTCATTTTTGTGTCTTTTACAAGAGCTCTTGGTAAACAATGTCAGTACACGTTTACAGCGAGGTTGATCTTAGTTTACTTATATACTGACGTCCTAAAGAAACTGCATGTATACCAAGACTTTCAGAGACGATTCAATAAAAACAAATAGATGTTGGCTATTTGCAGAGATAATATTCAAGAGAGTGTTAACGTTGCTTCAGATCGAGGGAACCAAATGTACCAAACTCTACGAAAGTGACACAAAACAGGCATACATACAGGAAACACGAGCATGTTCAGTGTGTGTTGAACGATTATCGGCGGTAAAACCTGCAAGTTACGACTGGCACACAAGGACCAATGCTGTCGTGATGAAAACTAGCACACATCATCACTGGAATATTACATCACATGTTTTGAGAAATGTTTTTGTGTAGTTGGAATAAACATTGCGTTGTTACTATGAGTTGTACTTTGGCAAACTAAACTCTAAACGGGTATCTCATTTATTGGAGTTAGTATATTGTAAAGAATTTCAAACTTGAATGTACTATTTTGTATCCTAAGTTTTTTTGCCATTTTGTATTAACGTTTAAAATATGTAAAGAGCTTACAAACCTAAACCTCATGAGGATTGTTAGTTACCTCAGTAACAGTCACCTCAATTGGCGTGGATATGAAAGACTAAATCTATAAAACCATTACATGTCTTAAATTTTGCTGGAGAATCTTAAGAAAAAATTGATGGATGACTTTAAGTCCCTTAAGGTTTCAATTAAAGGATCAATTATTGGAAATTACTAATTCAGATTTGCAATTGTCAGTCTTTCTTATATTTTTCTCGTTTAATCATCGTTGACAGTAAGTAATATTTTGTTTTAATTTTTTGACCAAAGATGTATTGCAACTTCTTAAAAACATCGAAATTTATAAGAGTTGTTTAGTTCATAAACTTTTAGCAATATTTTTGCTGACAGTGATCGAATCCTTTAAATTAATACAAAAGATTAATCTCTGGGGAACTTGGAATCAATCCAGTTTGAATACAATGACAGGTTAATGTTGATTACGGAAAGAACACTTAACTGAGATCTTATCGCCACGAGAGATTCCGAGATTGAACAAGATGATCTATAAGATGGAGTTATTAATCACCGTGATCTCCTGGGAAAATGTTCTCAACCTCTATTGATAGTGAACGTCAGCGTGGCCTTTTGTCATGGACCTTCCAGCCTCCTCAATCTGTCACCATTACTGCGTCTCAAAGTTTTCAATCTATAGTTTTAAATTGTAATGTGAAACTGCATTACAATTCACGCCTATCGAGCTTGAAACTTTCCGTTCAGGAGAATCCTGAACAAATAAGTTTGTGGTACGTTTCCTCTCTTTCTCTCTCTGGTTAATGACTTACCATTTCGTTCATTCAGTTCTTTCTTTCACAATGTATTTTAATGTTCTTTAAGGACAGTCTACTGTATACGGGGTGGCGGACTAGATCTACACTACCTACCTCGTATGATGATTTCACGAATGTTATGATATTCTGACTTGAACAATTGCCCCCATCCCCTTGTTAAAAAAACCTTCGACCGCCTATTTTATTTCTTGCCTGTCTGTCCATTTGTAGATTTCAGTTTGTTAATTTAAAGAATTTACATAATGTTAGGTTTATCATTTAGGAAATGTTTTCCGAAATACGATTTGTAGTTTCCCTATCTCTTACTCTTCATCTATCCGAAAAAAACCTATCATCGTACATACCGATATATCACTTAACACCCTTTGTGTGTAATCGTCAAATTGTCATTTCGTTTAATGCCTCTCTCCCAGAATAGGACTTCTTTCAGTTTGATTATGTACTTCCTCTCTGTCCGTCTGAATAGTTGTCGGTACCTTACCTATTTCAATCTTTCACTATAAGTTTTTAAGTTACCATTAAATTATTATTTTGTTTAATCCTAATCCCTATAATATGACTTCCTTCAGTTTGACTATATGAGAATATGTCACTATGCATTTAAATATAACACTGTGAGCTTTGTAGGTAATGCTATATTGTCACGTGACCCTCCAATCGAAATCAGTCGCCATTAAGTAAGCCCTGGTGACTCCTCGTGTCAGTGACATTGTCGTATATCGAAGAATAGTGAATAAATGTTGACGGAATTAATAGTCCTGTGTCCCTAAACGCCCCCAATTTTGCTTCCATTATAGCCAACACGCCATCACTGTCAATACCAAGTATCAGAGACCAACTTTCATCACGTTACCAGAACATCTCTCACCTATAACGGGTTTTGAGGCAACATGCGGGAGACTGTAACACGTATAAAGTCTGGTGCCAATCTTTACGTGTCGTCTGGTGACCAAATATCCCTCCATCTTCCGGTGATCCTGTTCCGGTCTGTCTCCCGACCTCAACATACACTATACTTTCCTTCCTTGAAGGTCATCCTCATTTGATGTCGTCCATTTCTTGATTTCTTGGTAAAACGAATCATTGTTCTCAGTGGCGTAACTACCTTTACGCATGTACGCAGGTGCAGAAAAAGAAGAAAGAAAAAACAAAGAAATGTTTGACTCTAAAACAAGAATTATATTTAAATATGAACTTGTACGTATACGTGTGTTTTGTACAGTGATATTTGATACACTTAAATATTGGTGATTTTCCATATGAAAAAGTCTCTTCCAGTTTGCTACAACCCCGGAACTTTCGCTTCGGCCCCTTATCACCAGCACCCCCACCGGAACCACTGGGGCCTATATGCCTAAATAACCCCTGCCTTAATTGCTTCACGAACACATCGCCACGAGGCTAGCTACTCCCCTGGTTCTCATTGCTCCGTCTGGTCAACTTTTATCATATAGAGAATTTGAAGATTAACGATGTAAGTACACACATTAGCTGTCATCTGGACATGAGTCCAACACTGTCCTATTTAAACTCGAGATATCTGAATGTTTACATTTAAGAATAATCCAAAATTGAAGAATACACCATGTTATGAAATATTCTATACCAAAACCTAGGTGATATCGGTGATCATCAAGACTTATCTTCTAATCTATATGGTATTTGCAAATGAAAATGAGATGATCATATGGTCGGTAATCAGATCCAATGGTTGGTGGCATTAGGTAACGGTGCATTACATGTAGATCGTAAAAGAGGTCAGGATCGAATCAGAAATTTGTCTTGTGCAACCAATACTACACATATCAGGTAACACCACCTCTGTTGGCCAGACATGCACAAATTCTGCGCTTCTGATCACTTGACCAATGTCACCTTGACTCATTCTGTTCCACTGGTCTGTTGCAACAAACACCAGACGCCGTTAGTTCTGACATATTAGATTTTCAGCAGATATGATCTAGTTCCATTTGGTAATACCATATACTGTACATCAGAAGATATAATCACCATTATTCCCAATTATTTTGGTATTGCATTTTTCGTAATTATGTTTGTTTGGTGCATGAGTTATATGTATATATGATTACATCTGTATATACATACAGTTCTGGTGCATGGTAAACTTCCCTAAATTAAAGAAGAGACCCACGTGCTTAGAGCACCAAGGGAAAGGGGCATCACAGGATTGTATTCCCAGTCGTCATTCCATCGTCTCTTTCACACTCAACTGTCACACTATCTTTTCAATTAAGGTTTCTTTAATTTGTTTGATTGCAAGACTACGAATGTAAGACAAGTACTTTGCACAATGTGTGTAGTTTAGAGAAACAATATAATCGTTGATATTCGTCAATTGTTGTAGCTAAGTAATCATCATCTAGTTTACCATCAGCAGTACAGATGCGATGATATACTATTCATTGGAAGTCATGTGTTTAGTTCCATTGATTTATTACTAGAAGTGTAACATTTCTAAGCAACATTCGATTGTTCTCTTATTGTGATGACTATCACTCGATACCGCTGTTTGGATTGTTGATTGTTCTGCAGTTGCTACCGTTTCTCGAAGAAAAGAACACGAAACACGTGACGAGTTAGTTTTTACTGAACATTGTGTCAGCAAAATTGACATTTGCAAGAAAACAGATCAGTAATTGCACGGCTTGAAGAAAACTGGTAACGCTGAAGAGTTTCCGAGACGTGTCTTCCACGTAGCATTTTAATCCATAACACCAGTTCAAGATGTTATATTTTTGATAGAAGTTTAAACCAGGTTATGGGAGCCTGCAATTTTGGACGATAGATCAATACTGAAATCAATATATTATCTTGAAATCTGGATCCGTATTGATTTTATTACAACGTCGATTTGTTGAGTGTCTAAAAGTATCATTACATTATAAGCTCTCTGTACATTTATATATCCGTATGTCTACCCACCCATCCATCCATCCATTCATCTATCCATCCATCCGTATGTCTGCATCATCCATCTATCCATCTACATCATCCAACCCTAAATCCATCTATCTACATCCATCCATCTGTCTACATTCATGCATCCATCCATCCATCTACATACACCCATCCATCCATATGTCTACATCATTCATCCATCCATCCATTTACACCCATCTCTCAATCCATCCATCGACATCCATCCATATGTCTACATCCATGCATCTACATGTATCTCCATCATCCCAGTTCATCTGTCTACATTCATATATCCATCCATATGTCTACACCATCCATCTACATTCATCCGTCAATCCATCTATCGACATTCATCCCTCAATCCATCCATCTACATCCATCCATCCATATGAAATATGAAATTGTCATAGAAACGAACCAACGCTTTATTCTATAGATTTAGCATTAAAAACTCTTCTTTACTTCTTCAAAGAGGCACCCGAAATGTTATAAAGATTACAATTGACCACTATTCAGAGTCGGTAAAAGGTAGGAAGGACTGCGCCCATCAGATTTTTTATTAAATGCACTTAACGTAATACATAGGTCGGCAAATGGAGTTCCCAGAAGACGGAATGAGTGACAACCATCTTTTGATTCAACGCTCGCCAACCGTCTGCCTGTAGCGTGTCATGGAAAAAGGATAGAAGAAAATGCTCCAAGAAAGAATATCTAAATGTCATTGCCATGGCAACCAGACTTTATTGATCCCGGTAAGGGGAACCTGGAACTTTCGGAAGTATTTTCTCAAGGCTACTGTTGTATCTTTGACCAAATGCAAACGTTTTTGCCCATTTACTTAGATAAGATAAAGTCTGCGTTTCAGACATGACGTCCAATAAGTAGCATTCACTTCTTCATGTATGTTTCATAAGTCATAAATTTGAAACTATCTTTTCCTACGGTCCTCTCATATCGGAAAGTTGGCAGGGTTGATGGCACTATCAAAGTTTATTAGGGGTGGCTGTACTGGTTGGAAGGGAAGTCGTCGCTAAAGCTAAAACTAATTAAATTGATTGAATTAGGTAGGTATATAGGTATCTGTAGTACACATGTTCACAAATGATCATTGTGTGTGCGCGGTCTAATAACGATAGCGGACGTTCTTCTGTTCTTGGGACCAATCAACTGTGACGACCTGTCATTCCTCTAAACTACAAACAAAGGCGATAATGATATGTTTATATGAATACCGAATGCGCACCTATTTTGCAAACGAAAATTAATAATAAGACTTGACATTTTAGCACGAATTTGTAGCGACCGGT
Organism: Diodora aspera; assembly: GCA_031471655.1. Taxonomy (NCBI): domain Eukaryota; kingdom Metazoa; phylum Mollusca; class Gastropoda; order Lepetellida; family Fissurellidae; genus Diodora; species Diodora aspera. Next base: position 10,516 of record JAUELE010282032.1, read on the forward strand.
TCGGTCTACCCCGTTGGAAGCAGTTTCGGCGCTGACCACACAAAGATACAGAGCGATTTGTCACTTAACATCCTAGCTTTATTAAACTTTTTTGTATTGTGTGTCATATCACAGGATTTCACTAATGGGACAAGCCACCATTGTTCATCTTTGTTTGAACAGATCGGGTGTAGAAACATTTGAAAGTAATTGTTAAAAACTGAGCACACGCGTTTTGAACCAACACTGAAAAACCTTTAACTAAATATAATTATATGCTGGTATCCAGATGTAGGTTGAGCCAAACTCTGCGCCGGGACCTCACTGAATATGCATGGCAGCCACGTGGACCATGCAACTGCGGACGGAGGGATGAGAATATATATATAGGACTGTACGTTGCATTCTGAGTTGTTTCGCTTCTGGTCACAAAGCGATCTTAGCGGTAAGTTGATCGTAAACTCTTAAAACCGCGTTGTAACTACCATTTCAGTTGACAAAGCAACTTGAAACTGTACAACATGTCCTAAAATCACTCCTAGATTGTTTTGAGAAATATGTACAAATGTTTGTGACGTTGGTTTAAAATTTAACCGAGTCGCTAAAGTTGATCTTAACTAAGATCGCTTTGTGAAACAGGGCGCTGGTCGCGACGGGTTTGGAGAAAGTGCACTCTTCGTTGCTTTGTCTTTGACGGGTTTAATACACGTGTGCGCACGTCGCAATATCGCCAAGGAAGCGAAACGACGTGCTTAGACATTTAATTGTGAGGAGTTAGGAAGGTGTGCGTACGTGCAATTCATGATACCCTTGACTAAACGTTCTGCTATACCGTGGAATATCTATCATGTGCATTATAAGCACTTATGCTTTTATTTTTATAAGACGTTATACTGAAGGAGATGAATGAGTGCATGCTTATTACAACAATTAAAACAATAATAATAATAACAATAATAATAATAATAATAGTAACATTTTATTATCCATCATGGAAATTCTTTTCCCACCCTTACGGACAGTTGTCGCCGCCGAGCAGCGCCAATACCCATTTTCAGCTGGGCCGACTGGGACAAGGGTACAACACGGCGCGCCGCTAGGTAGGATCGAAACCGCGACATAACCATCGTCGGATCACGAGTCCTACGCCTGTTCCTCACGGCTATCGCTCAGAAGCTCACACATTCCCGTAAAAACCGCTTTTCCTCCGTCAGCAGTGACATCTCATGACGGGTGTTTAAAGTGAGTTCACAGCGCAGGGCTCACCTTACATTTGTCAGACAGTAATAGAAGAGATCAGAGTCCATAAAAGTATTTATTTAGCATAAGATGAAAACCAAGTGACGGTGTACAACCTGGATGCGATGACAAGCACACACTGGAAGGCAAATCTTTAATATTAAATAAATATAAAGATCATATTTAAACACACAAAGGCTTCATCAGTAGCCTCTTGGTCGATAAATGATTGTACAATAGAATAAAAATCATACACATTTGATACACTCATAAAAAAGTGGTGTACAATAGCCGTGGTGTACTTGGTTCTGTCTCTGCTTAAAATACATACAAACAAACGTAATTTTAACTGGATGCAAGAAAGAGAAAGCATCTTTACATTCATGGCATTTAAATGTTAAAATGATAATGTGGAACAAATGGTGTGTATGTTTAAATGCCACAGTGTTATATTACCAAAGGCGTACGCCTTGAAACACAAGGGCAGCAGAGATAGACTGATTTACAATAACGTGGGTTGACGAGTGTCAAAACTTAATCAAAGTATCATGATCATAGCTATAGGTAGCTGAAAGAGTCCACTTTCAGTCATGAACGATTAAAATGAGTTCGTTAAGGTAAATACCGTGTTCTCTCTAATAAGCGCCCAGCAGTTGCTTCTTAAACTCTTCGTAGGACCTTGCGCTTATTGAAGACCAATAACAGAGACCAGGAGGGGGACGATTCTCGAAGCGATCCCAACGCTGGGATGTCCTAAGTTGGATCCTAACCCATGCACTATCTATAGGTTAGGGTCAAGTTAGGACATCCTAGCGTTAAGATCACTTCGAGAATAGCCTCCCCCCCCCCCCAGGTGCACAATGTTTGGGGGCATCTTTCACGACTGCAAAAGAGAAGTCATGATGCTTCATCTATACTGACGTACAAAAGAAACGATACCAAGATTTTGAAAGACTACTAAATAAATTGACACATACGTTGGATATAGAAGAGATGTCCCTTCAAGATTAGGACGTTTTACCAACGGCATGATGTCAATCAAATCACATTCATTGAAATACAAGCGGCTGTTTGAGCAACGATGACAAAAGGACGTAGGAGAAAATAACTGAAATCATTCGGTATCGTGTTTTTTTTGCACGTCAGTATATTTAAATTATACAGGCAGAAAATATGTTAACTAACATCTCAGCACTAAGTTTAATTAGAAACCGGCGATTATTAGAGGAACTACGGTACATAGTATAACTGTTATGTTTTCTTAGGATATGGAGACTAGGGGGTTTTGGAGACAACACTAGTTAAGATAGTTCAAAGAAATGCTGCATGTTTATCTCCGAATGTCACGTACAGTGAAAACACTTTGTTGCCAAGATGGACGCTCCTCTTACAAGCACTCTTCTGTGCAAATATAACATGAAAGGTCAGTTTTGACAAGTTATGCCTTACGAAATTGTAAAGAGAGAAGCGTTGCTTAGCAGTCCGGCTTCAACGTGAAACCGACAACAGATGCATTGGTGTATAAGGTTACATAAAATGGGATATAGAAAGTTTCAAGGTAACAAAAAAGCTGGAAGCCAAAGACATTTTATCATAAGTTACAGACAGATTAAAAATGGGTTATTTACATTTTAAAATAAGAGGTTCTCAACTTGGAGACGATCATTGAAGGTTGCAATGTGAATAAAATGTCGAGACACGTTGTATATAACGTGATGATGACGTTAGACAATTGGTGGGGTCGAACAGTCGACAGCTGAAAACGAACAGCATAAGCTGGTCTCTCAGTCATCAATTCCAAGGTTTCAAAACCACAGAACTTGTCTCCCTGTGCTTTACATCATTTATATATTTAGTGTGGTGATCACGCATAACATATTATTGTGGAATTAAGGCGAACTGTTCTTTTATTTACAATGCTAAGACAGAAAGAAAGGAGAAAAAAAACTGTGCATCGTGATACTATATTTTAAAATGTTTCTCACAACCGCTAAAACCTTTCAAGGCTACTTTATAGGTGGAACCTATTTGAAACTATTTTAAATCTTAATTGAAATTCTTGTCTGAAAGCCACCATCCATAAATAAAAATTACTCCAAACATAATTATCCCCAACCATTGGAAAATTAAAACGTAAACTGAGTGAGAAGCCAACAGAGTTGAAGGTGTGACAGAAAAAGGACGTTATTGGCTGTTAACATTACTGGGATAAGCTTGGGACAAATAACAAAGTTACAAAGTCTTTTTGCTTGATGATCTGTCTTTAACTATTACCTTCAGTGTATGCTGCCATTCCGACTGACAAAACACAGCGCAAGACATGAAACGTTGAATAAACAGAACTGCTTTCATACGAACACAGGGGTGTCAGTGGGGTGACATGCTGGGCGCGAGGGATGGCGCAGTGGTTAGCGCGTCCGCCCAGCAGTATGCCAGCCTTGGCGGTTGTGGTTTGAGTCTCGTCCGGGCACCTCCCTTTCAGCCTGGAGAGACAAGAGCCCCGACACCAACGGGATGTTGGTGAGACCGTGGTGAACGATTGCTGAAACCTACGCAAACCTCCAAATCACTCACACTCCCAACATGCTGCTGTACCAGACTGTGAGACCTTACAGAGCTGGTTTACAATTTTATAGGCCAAAACAACAACAAAAACAAAAACGAAATCTTTGGAGCCATTCCTACTGAAGGAAGCCCCTAACAAAGTTAAAATTACACCTTACACAAATTACAAAAAGTTTGTAGACAGTCATTTTTGTGTCACACCTGCTGACGGCGTCACTCAGTGCGGTCCGCGCCCATTAGTGACGTCACTGCAAAAACATTCATACTGCTGCTTTTGTTTCGGTACTTCAAGCAAAGCTTAATGTTTAAAAACGTTCCTGCAAGAAGTTAATACAATGTTAATACAATGTGCAAGAAGTTAATCACGTGACAAATCCATAACTGACGTGCAAAAGAAACGATACAAGCTTTTGAGAGACTACTGAATACATTCTTAATTGAGTTGGATATGCAAGAGATATCCTTTCAAAATTAGGGAGTTTTATCAATGAAATTATGTCAATCAATTTACACTTATTGAAATTCAAGCATCCTTTTGATCAACTATGACATAAAGACGTAAAGGAAAACAATTGAAATCATTTGTCATTGTTTCTTATGTACATGTACGTCAGTATATATTCCATCTCACTAATGAAGCTTATGGTGCATCATCATCACAATAATAAACAAATACAGAATAAATCGGTCTCATAAGGGAGAGACCATTCGAGATTTTGAAAATAAATAGTTTGCAGGCAATATTGGATAAAATAAATAGATTGCATGGTTCAAGAGTAAAAATACATAGACTGCAGCGATATATACTTTTTCCATTTTTTCTTTTATAATTATGAAATCTGCCATGAAGAAAATTCTTCCCTTAGGACGCAAACATCAAATGATCTCTCTCTTTACAGTCTTCTAAAGAGTTATCATGTCCAGGGACGTTTTGATAAGTATCCTTATCTGTTTTCGATTTAATTCCATATTGTCAAAACATTTCCAAACTGTCTTTCCACCTTCAGTAATATATTGTCGTGCCTTACTATGCTGACTTGTAAAAGAATCGATACTCAAGACAAAATTACAAACTTTATCAACTCCTGTTGTGTGCTATTGTTCATCTTGACTATTCTTAAATCCGCGGAGTTTCACTTTGTTGGTGTCGTACTAAAACTACACTGTCTTGAATATACTTGTCAACATTTGTTTGCTTTCTTCAGTCGTCTCTGAGAGTTTGTTATAGTTTCTTTTGGACGTCAGTATATATCTCGTCAGTCAAACAATGGAGGAGACAATGTTTGCTGTTGCGCCGTAAACAGACGGTGTGATTAATATCAATAAGAACTTTGGTACATGACAAAGTTGAGTATTTCATACAAAATGGAGACCAAACCAAACCTTTTAGTATCCGCATACTTTACAACTACAAAGCATTGAGGCCCACAACCTTTAACGTTCAAAGCAAAATTACATGTATACTGATGTTTAAAAGAAACAATGCCATTTCAGCTCCCAGCTACGTGACTTTGTATCATTGTGCTTCAAAAGTGTCATTTTGTTCACACCGTACCAATAGAAGACTTAAATGACTATCTCCATGTCACATGTTTTGGTTTTTCTTCAGACGTGCCTGAGTATTCTTTTCTTCGGACGTCAGCATATAACTAAGAATGCTCAACAGCAGCTGTCTTGTAATATTTACATTGTGCTCATTCGCTGTAAAAAGAATACGTGTTCGTGTAAATCTGATTATTGAAAATCAAACATACTCCGCCAGTGCCACAACAGCCACTCATCGCTCAACGGGAGCAGCAAAATTAGCGAACTGCGTAGTGTTGCATGAACATACCTGATGTTTATACACGTAACTCCACTAGACGAGCCACGCGGCATCGTTTAATAAAGCATTAACGGTGAATTAGTGTGCATATATTCACGGGTCAGTGTTGGCTTCGCTGCAAAACACAAATTCGTAGCAGGTCTGGTTTGTACACTAGATACAGTAAAACATATAATTCTTGTAAAATGTGGAACATATTGAAATATGGCTTAATGATATTCCCTCCTTATGACATTATGGAAGGGCATGCGCTTACGTTTAGGAATTTCCAGGATTTCTAAATGCAAATCATCCCCGAAATCCAGGGCATTTGACGCCAACAGCTCCCTTAGATTCACTCTTATTTTGAACGATGGTCTCCAGGTCGGTGTTTTGACCTATCAGAGCACTTCCACCGCGAAAGCTTGCGTCCAATCATGTGGCGCGTCTCTCCCAACACTCAGCGAACTAAAGACGTCAACAGTTATATCTTTTGCTAATTCCAGTTAATGCAACATTTAATTGGTTGTCTATATTTAGCACAGCTGGACTTTCCATACACACACAAAATAATTCGTGGCTAGGAGTAAATCCAGGGCATCTGAGGGAGCCGTTGGCGGAGTCAAAAATGCCCTAGATTTCGAGGATGAATGTAACTAAGCCTGATTCTTCCAAACATAAGATTTGTTTCACGATCCTTGATGTCCCTATATCATTATCATCCCGGAATTATTCTCGCGTATTGCAAAACAAAGCTCACTAGAAATCTAATGTGCTATTCAAATTATGAAACATATCAACAACATTTCAAAAGTATTCTACACAAGTCTATATACACTTGTCAACGTAATAATTAAAATAAATCGTTAAATATGATTCTATTTACGGAAAATGTATCGCTATAAACAAGATATGTACAATTTGAAAAAATATGTTTATAAAGGTATGCCTCTCTAAAGGCTCAAAATGAGTGCCAGTCTGATACAGCAACCGGTGAATGATTCACCCAAGAGTGAAATTATTTTGGTGTGAATGAAACATGGGAGGACAAGAGGAAAATCACCAGACACATAAAAATGTTTTTAGTCGAGTGAATGAAATGTTGGGATAAAAACTCAAGGATAAGTGATATAGTTTACGAAACGCTGTGAAAGTATTGCAGAATACACGTGGTCACTAGGCAGCCAAATCAATGTATTCAGTCTCTCCGTTACATAGGAGTACTTTAATATCATAATATTGAACATACCGGTATAGAAAATATTATTGATTCATATCTACGTTACCAGTAACATTTGAAATTTCCCGTTTAATGCAGAACATGAGTTCTTTACTTTCTTTTTTTTTGGGAACAACTGTTCTTATTCATTCATGTTTTGCAAACTATATTCTGTATTTAAATATTTGTCGACAGAAAGCAAATAGTTCTCTTCATTAAAACAGGAATGTGTATTGTGAATCGACACGGTGCCATACCGGGAATATTTAAGGATACTGAATCAAACCGTTGTAGTCCAAATTTAGTTTTCAAAATCGCTCCCTAAAGCACATGTATAACAAATACCTAAATATAACTATACTGACGTCCAAAAGAAAGTATACCAAGCTTTTGAGAGACAACTGAATAAATTCACAAATGCGTTGGATATACA
>JAUELE010282143.1:0-17751 GCA_031471655.1 Diodora aspera
ATTTACGGGAAGACCTTCTTGAAAAGACGTATTCTGGTTTCTGAACATTATCTCTCGGAAATAAGTCCGTCATTCACCAGACAGACAGTGAACGATTGTAATTAATGTAGTCATAAATACACTTGTAGATACAGTTAATTATAATCGTTTTATCGTGGGGGATTTGTGGTAAACGATAATTTTCAACAAAATGTCCCTGTTCGTGATGTGACGAAAATCCTTTCCCTTTCCAAACAATCAAATGCATGTTCAGGCGCAGTGGACAAACCATATTGTAATTAGACAAGTAGAGAACATAACACACATTATTAGCGAATAATGAACATGGATTGTTGAAAATATGGCACTATGGTGCAACAGAATTAAATGCATCAGTCATATTCTACCCGACCTTAAAACGAAAATAGTGACACCAAAAACATCATTTAATCCCAACCCGAAAACGAAAATAGTGGCACCACAGCATTTAATCCTAATCCAAAAGCAAAAATAGTAACACCAAAAACATTTAATCCTAACCCGAAAACGAAAAAAAGTGGAAGAACCAATATTTAACCCTAAAACGGGAATAATAGCGCCTATAGTATTAACTCCATCTCCAGTCCTAGCAATTAATACTTATTGTTGAATGTTTTTGTCGAAATATACAGACTTATTAATTTAAACACCCTTTGCCCTCTGATCATGTGGGATCACCGTTGACCTCAGAGATTAAAGGGGGGACATAAACTGCGATGTGCCAATCCAATATGAGTATATGTCTACCAGGAGTTATTTCATGCAGCGGACCAATATGAGATGTTTGAAACAATCATTTAAATGCGCATGCGTCAGCCCCTAAACAAAATATTTGTCGACCAGGAAAGAAATCGCAAATATCGTCAGATTTCATCCTTTACAAGGGTTTCTGTTTAGTTTGGTAAGATTTTTATGTCTGTTCTAGTGTTATAATTGATAAACACACATACGAGTTATAAAATCCAGAGTCTTACACTTGATAAAGTAAGGCAATAATACCTCGGTTGGTTTATTTAAGGCAAACTTATATTGACCGACCAAGACATTTTTATAACTCCAAACGAAAAAAGAACCAAACATATTTTTCCAGACTTATTTCATAATGTCGTAATGTCAACTCTACCTCCTACACAGTATGGTTAAATGTGTTAGCTGTCTTTATGGCTGTACTGCAAAAGCCTTCTATTGGGTGAAACCTAATAAAGCCTATAACCATTATGGAATGTACAGCAAGAGGAACGTCTTTAGATAAATCCAGTGCTCATTTTGTAGTTGAGGCTTAACTTTAAATTTATAATGTTTACTTTTAACTGTGGAAAAACACACAAGATGGATTTGTTGAAACGTAGACCATAGTCATTAAATTTCTTGCGTTATACTGGTGGAATCTATCTTCAGCTATCTTTTTTATTTGTTCTTTCATGTTTGTATAGCTTGTATAAGTACAGTCATAATACTACACTATGTACGTATTTCTAAATATTATACAACAATATAGGGAAATACATTGGTGTTAATAGAAGCGTATCAATGTAGATACATATCCATAAGTTCAATGCGTCTGTGTGTGCTCACTGCACTTTTTACATTAAATAAATACTGAAGGCATCTGTTACCATTTAAAACTTTGCTGCTTACTACACACTGTATTCCCCACACTACATGTATATGTAAGTACTATCTTACAGTTAAACAGAAGGAAAAAAAATGGTCACTATACATTTAGGTGGTCATAATTGTCCAAATAACAATATGGACACTATTGTTCTCAAACATAAGGATCTAACATAACCTAAACAGATATGACAGACTTACTGTGAATTGACAAATCTCGGCTGTTTGTCTGCAAGCTTTGTATGCCAAAAACCAGTATGTCCTTAATTACAAGATTCATACTGTCTTGCATGATATTGCCCAGACGTCGACTAATGACCACCTTACAAGACACGTCTGTTTAACTGTTTGGCACTTTTCAGTTAAGCAGTGTCAACTTACACACATGAAATAGAATGGCAAAGTTACAAATGGTTTAACAGCATAGTTGTTAGGAAATCAACAAATCACTGTGCTGACACTGCAGTGCTCATAATAAATACTCAACAAAGTGCCTGTTACTTGTTCAGTACTTTTCAGTTGAAATTATGAAAATTCAAGCATATGAAATACATTTTGAAAATTTAACCTATAGAGGGTAATGAATTTACTAAGTTGTAATGTTGGCACTGCAGTGCTCATATCACAGATACGTACCTACCTGCTGCCTGTACTTTTCAATTAACTAGTGTAGATTCATAAATATAAAATACAATATCAACTCAAAGAGGATGCCCGCATTCACATAATTAATATGTGGATGAAAGTATTGCCAACGGTTGGCCAATTCCTACTTGGTGATACTCAAAACATATTTGATTAAGCATTTTCCTTTCACACCGTGTTCGAACTTCTACGGAAACATCGTAGTGCCACAGTCTATTTTTTCTCTCACCTAATTAAGTTAAAGTTAATAGATAACCTTAAGATTAGTTAGTATCTTATAAATATGGTTTGGTATTACCTAATTAGAACTTTGTATCCACCAATTAGGACAAAGGTATCTGACATAAAACTTCTGAACAGGAACCATTATAGTTGTAAAAAAAGTGTAACCTCTTTGAGAAAGTTTGACGTAAGCTTTCATGTCTTTAGACAGTTGATTTACACAACAACATCAGCTAATGATCTCATCAGGGGGTGCATCGCCGCCCGCAGGTATCCTGTAATGGCTTAGAGTATGTGTACACTACAACCGTAGTGAAAGTGCTGGCTGAGTGGTTGGCCCTTCCTTCTATGGAGTCTTGTGAATAGATGTACTAAGTACGTGTAATGGCCTCATTGATTATGAATGTCGTTATTAATCCTAGTGTTTACCCTGGTTTCGAAATCCTCTACGATCGAATTGGCCGTCAGTTATGTTAATAAGTATTCACGTGTCTTTTCGTGGTAGAGTGTTTAGGCTTCCCAATTAGGCCTGAGCTTGCCACATGTTTCCAAACTTTTTCAATGGATTCTGGTTGTGTGTGTTCTGATGTGTGAATGCAATCTGATTGTCTGTGTTTTTTGGACGAATTTTGACTATAGTTATTCGAACAGGTTATATAGATTCTTAGAAGGTTCTTATTTTTAAGATTGTCATACGGTTAAGTCTGCAGACTAACGTCCAAAAGAAACGACTGAGAGAAAAATATTACAACCCATTACCAACTTCTGTTTTTGTGTCATTTTCGTAGAGGTTTGAGTGTTACACATCGTGTTGAGCAACGCTCATATCTTTCAAAGTAGTCAACATTGTTTTTCTTTAGTCGTCTCGAATTGTCTTGGTATGGTTTCTTTTGGACGTCAGTATATGTTCATTGGTTCTTGTCATACTGTTTCTAGTTCTTTTGGTTCTGTATGTTTCGATTCTGTTTTATTTTGCTTCATATTATGCAGTTTACGGTTAATTGTGTTTGTTTGCTTTTAATGCACATTTCAGCACATCCTTAGAAATCCAGGGTTCGTGAAATGGCCTGGAATTCACTCCATTTCCCAATAGTCGTTTTGTGTGTATGGAAAGCCCAAATGTGCTAAATATAGACAACAGTTGAAATGTCACTTGAGCACACGAGAGAAATTGGTAAGGGAGGTAACTTTTGACAAGTAAACACAACAACATCGCATAAATGTGTTTACGTCGCTGAGTCTTAGGAGAGACGCGCCACATGATTGGGCGCAAGCTTTCGCTGTGGACGCCTCACTAATTGGTCAAAACAACGACTTTAAGACGATCGTTTAGCATAGCATTGAATCCAGGGTCATAAATACCCTGGATTTGGAGGCTGACTTTAGCAATATTTAACTATATCGCCACGATATACGTTGTACGTCAGTATGCGCTCAATATCAGGTGAGTCAGCAGGATTCGAACACACTACTTCAGGAACAGCGGATTGCTAGGCGTTCTAGCATGTACATGTTCTGGTTGCATCAGGTAGCGACTATTTGATTTTAAGGGGTGCGGGGATAGTTTTCAGACAATTTTGGAGAACATAAATATACTGCCGGGCGAAAGAAACGATACCAACTGATTTCAGTTATTTTCCTTTACGTCCTTCTGTCATAGCTGATCAAAAGGATGCTAGAATTTCAAGGAGTGTAATTTGATTGACATCATATCGTTGATAACACTTCCTCATCGTGATGGGATATCTCTTGCATATCCAGCGCAATTGTGAATTTATTCAGTAGTCTCTCAAAATCTTGGTATCGTTTCTTTTGCCCGGTGGTGTAGTTTGCATGAACCAAGAACTGTATTAATTTTATTAACTGCATTACATTTCTGCAATTTAAAGTTTTAAAAGTCGAACGTATCCTGAATACAAAATGTGTAAAACGTAAATAGTTTGTCGTCGATTATCTAAGAAACATAGTTTGTCTCCTGCTGTGAAATTAAATAGTTTTCTCTCCTAACCCCATTAAAATCAAATGGTCACTCCCTTACTTTCTACAGAGATGCGATTCTGTAAAATATTTGTTGTAACATGCCATGGATTATGATGGTATTATTGTCGTGTTATTGTATTATTACTGTGTACGTGTATAGCACACAATGTTAGCTATATCTGGTCTGCCTGCATGGGTTGTCGTTTTTCTGTCTTTGAGTTGAGAGAACTGAGGTCCTTGTTTGTAAATATTCATCACTTCATGAATTTGGAATTTAATTACATTGGTTTGACGTGTCTGTGTTTATCGCTGATTCCAAAAATTCGATATATACATAATACATAATCATTATCTATATTTATAGCGCCCAGTTCCAGCTAGGCTGCTCAAGGGCGTTGAATACTACATTTTGCTCCAGGTGTCACGTTTAAAGTCCTTCAGAGACACTGGACGATTGTTACAAAGTGCAGACTGAAGGGAGCGTTCACTAAATTTTCTTCTTGATTCTAATTGGGCAACCAAATCTCTTATCTCAGAAATCTGGATAGTACGTGTCTCTTGAGAAAGTTTGACAGACATACTCAAGCACAGTTGGTTTTCAGACACTTGAAGATGACAGTGAATGCGTTTCAGAACTGGTGTGACATGTTGACGTATTGGACTGCTATTTTAACCTTCTAACTCTATTGGTTATTGTAGCCGGGTTGTCATTCCCCTGGTTCTCGTTGAGCTGGTGTTGGTATATACATTTCTTTATTTTGACAGCACCACTTCTTTCTTTGCGGAATCTGATTCGCTAAACAAAACCTGTCCCAGCAATCTCTAAATTAATATTTAATGAAACCGTTATCATTTTCTCTAAATAAAGGAAGTGCACCATGCCTGTTTATAATCTTGATAAATGATAGTGACATGGATTTTGCTATAAGGGTATGCAGTAACAGGAAAGTAACGACCCTCATCCTCAGTTCATCGGGAAATGTCAGCTACTTTCACCACTATAACAGCTTACCTTAATAGACAAAACATTTAGATCAAAGAATCTTGTGTTCATAAAGATTAGATGCAGTACATTTAGGTCGATGCCCTTGCTTCCATTTTGTCACAGTTACCAGACGGTTTGGTACATCAACAGCCTCAGTTTTAATCCTGAGAATTCTGAGAGTTATATTGTTGTTAAAAACAAAAATACTGCAAACAGTGTCAACTATCAGTGAGAGAAGGACTATGATATAACTGATTCTACGGAGAGTGCACTGAAGCTCATCCATACTTCGCTTTCAAGATAAGAAAAACATGTCCCGTTCTAAGCATACCTCACGAAAGACACATCTTATTATCAATGCGTTGTTTTTTCGGAAGCTTTGGAAAAAAGGGTCCAAGTAACCCAATGTTTGTCATTGGGGTTGGTCCGATAGTCCGACAGTCCGTTAATCCGACAGTCCATTGATCTGACCTTAACCTTGACCTCAAATGTAATCCTTAGTTCTTATCCTTGTCCTAACCCTGAACCTAACCATAACTTACCTAACCTAACCCTCAGTTGAGTGCTCAGTAATGCCGGACCATTTGGGGGTGGAACTAATGGAAAGACACTCTTGTACTCCATGGTCACTAAATATAGACCCTTGGGTATTACAGTGTGACCATTTGAGTTTTAGGGGTGGGAGCCTACCTAGACTGAGCACTACTCCTAAAGTGCTCAATAAGACACCCATGTACTCCACGGCGACTAAAATATAGACCCTTTGCTATTAGAGAGTGACCATTTGAGTTTTAGGGGGTGGGGAGGACTGGAAATATTTTCTCTTACAAACAATTTTTATGTCATGGTGTGAGACAATATTTGTTTTCTTGGTTATTTGCCGACAAACTGTTTATTTATTTTTTTTAAATTATTACGTTTGATATTTAATGTAATGTAATTCCCAAGGACTTTTTTAAAAAAGAAGAATGCTCCGAGACGCATGTTCCTGCATTGGTTGGGGTAAAAATGAATTTGTGACTGGTCTAAATAATGCAGGATCATTGCATGTCTTCACTAAACTTTTTACATCAGACTTGGAGCCAGCTCATGACGACTCTAAATCCGCGACTGGGATGTAAAGGCGCCAAAAAACAAGTTCATGCTACATTTCATAATTGGTAACTGAAAACTGAAAAATAAGGTCTTATTTTATCTGTGCAAACTACTTATTTTTTCTCATGCAAACTATAATTACATTTTCTCCACAATCGTCTTCAAACTATTTTTCAAATCTTCCCCACAACCTCCATAAAAACCAAATGGTCACTCGCTCAGTCTTCTTTCTCTTTTTCTTCTTTTAACTGTCTTCTGCCTCGGTGACCACCTTGTACAAACCCTTGACTTATGACTGATAGATTGCCCAGGAAAACTAAAGCATCAACTCAATCCTGTCGTTATTTGGTATATCGGTTCTAGTTAACTATTCAGGCAGTGTAAATGTAAATATTTTAATTCATTCTTGGTCTACTGATCACCAAATCAAACTCTCCGAATACCTTAAATGCGGAAACAAATATCAGATTACAATATCTGATTGGTAGCAGCATCATTGTATTCAGTTGCTCTATAAACAATGATAAAGACGTCACAAGTAGCTTTAAGACAATGATAAATGCAGGTTCTAAAGATGAAGATACCAGAACGTAAGAGGACGAAATAAGATGCAGGATAATGTTACTTCCATTGTGAAAATCGTGTCGTTAATCATATCAGGCTCACCCCTCGACTACGTCCCTCATAATAAATTCATGTATTCTGTAGACGCTCCAGCAATTCACATCACGCCAGATTCCTAATTGAATCAAGGGGAAATATGATCGAAGATTATCTCCACATCATATCAGGTTTTAGTGCCAAAGCTGCAATGATAATCAGAGGCTGATATTTAGAAGCATCTTCGGGGTTTAACCCTGGTGTCAGAGGAGTGTGAACTGAAATATTCACGTTGCAATTGAGTCAATTCGTATTTTTTCGTTGTATGTACATGTGTTCAAAAGTTGATGCATCTTCTAGAACTACCTTTCAAAGACACCGTACAATCTGTTTCGCCTACCGTAAAGCAATACTATGGTCTCATATATCACTATATGAGTTGTAAAGGGGCCTCGAAGAATTTGATAGTGACAACTTTGCAGGAAATTTTGGTGAAAACAAAATTGATAGGTTGCAAGAGTCAGGGTACAAAATTGAAAAAACCCCGGAGATATATACATTTCTATATTTTAGTTTATAATTATGAAATGAATTATGAAATGGCCATTCAGATTAACCTTTATCTCCCCCTTGTAGCTGCATTTTTGATTTATGTGATTGCACTTACATGTAAATTAATAAAGAAATTACTTTAAATAGTCTCGTGACCTAAACAAAATAGTTTGCAAGAGAAAACTTTTCCAGTCCCCCCCCCCCTCTCATATTCAGATTGTCTAATATCACGTTAGATTGCTAAAACTGCACATAACATTGTTCCCTGAACATCTATGTAGAACAATGGTTATACACCTTTTCCAGTTCGTTTACCCTTTTTACGTTACCTAGGAATGTGACGACCCGCCTTCCAATCTCCTCACAAAACAAATAATATCGAAACATTCAACTTACCATTTTTTCTCAAATCTGTAAACTTTGTGAATTAACATGCTCATTCTGAATATTTGAAATGGACGAATTTTGTAACCTGTGACAGTTTTTATTCAGCTACTCGACAGTGGAATTGATAAGGGTTCTTCCGAGATTAAGTATTGGAAGTTTCTATGTCAGGAACTCTCGGTGGTCAAAAAGTCTTAAACAATACTTCATAGCAGTCATACTTCCGTGGAAATGCGCCAAAATAAACGACAACACAGTCACATAGATAAGACTGATTTTGCCAGAACGTCAACTCTCAAACCGATCTTGCCCCGGGCGGGGGGGGGGGGGGGGGGGGGGGGGGGGGGGGGGGGGGGGGGGAAAATGCAAAACATTATTCAACTTATTTGTTTATTATCTATTCGACACTTCATTCATCTTCAATGTTGTATGCTTCCATAACCTCCAGGTTTAGAAAACAACGCTTAGAAAAAATAATTTTGCATATATTGATACAGATACTCTTAGTTAGGGGTATCTGTGGAAATGGTTGCCTTAATGATCTTCCGAGCACTTTTCCTTTTAGCGGCATTATGTTAAGGATGCAAAGTTAAGTTATTTTCAACCACAAACATGTAAATATATTCATATCAGAATATTATTAATTCTTTGATTCCGCTTTCACCTCAGTAAACAAACGTATTTGTGTTCCAAGAACACCCCCAAGTGATTAAAGTATATCTATACTGAGGTTTCATTTTGAGAACATCATTGATGTAAAGGTAAATAGTTACTCAATATACCTGGAAATACCATGCGCTTATCAAGCAATATCTGTCTTGCATATTTAAAATAACCAAGTGTGCTGTCACATTTTAAAAGTATGCACCCCTGACACCAAAATGAAGTATTTATGGGTGTGTATGGTTTTCACAAGAATTTAACTATTTTATGATTTGATGATTGGGTTAGAGATGTTTGTCACCTGTCGTTACATTAACACGACCTGATTAAAGCTGATTCCGTTTTTATCTTGGAAGAATCCATTTTGAGGACTCTCACTTTGTCGCTCTAGCAATTACATTCTAGCTAGGGTGCTTTCATTAAGACGCCCCATTCAAAATGTATAAGAATAATGATGTGATAACACATTTGTAATACATGTAATAGTTTTGCAGTGGTGAACGAAACGGCTCCAGTTCCATGTATCGTATCTCATCCTTTGAGCTTCTACAACGCTATTACAACTATATCGTTAACGCTGATTTTACAAGTATATCTCATTTGCAGAGAATGTGACAAAAGTCACGTTTCCAGTTCACGAAGGTCTGACATCATCAACTCTTACGGCGCACTGGAAGGTCTATTATAATGATGGGTACATGAGTTGTTGTTTGAATGTCTTCATTAACGACTATCTATACTCGATGTTTTTCACGAGTGATGAACCAAGAATAGCAATTATTTCAGTGAGCTTGTTGGTCTGAGAATTTCCTAACGTGGCGTACATGTATTCCATCTAGAGCCCAACAAATTTAATGTACGTTGACCCAGCGTCCGATAGGCGGAATGGCGTTGATACAACGTAAAATGTATCAAATGCGAAAAATGTAACATTATTACAATGTACGTGTTATTGACACGTACAACGTAAACAGATACAAATTTCAATATAAGCTGTAACGAAAAATGTAACAATATGCGTTATAACACATTAAAGCCTCGTTCAAACTATCAAACTTTATCTGACAAAGTTTAAATTAACAAACATTTTACTTTGTCGTCGGATAGAATAAAAGCATTATATTTCCTGCATGTTGGCTCTCATTATAAATGTATTGTTGTTATGGGATTCTGTCATCAAGGCAAACATCATATGAATATAAATGTGTGTGTGTGTGTGTGTGTGTCTGTCTGTATGCATGTACATGTATGTATGTTTTTATTATCACTGCCTGTATCTCAACGATTTATTGATCGACCAATCAATGGATTGATCGATCGATTCTTGATTGAGTTATTCATTGATCGATTGATTGACTCATTAATGAATGGACTGAGTTATTGATTGATCGATTGGTTACGATATTTATTGACCAAGCGATCGATTATTGATTGAGTGGTCGATCGATCGAATATTACTCGATGTGTGTGACAATGATAGTGGAGTGCTTTATCAATCGATCAATCTATAAATCAAGTCGTCGATCGATCAATCAATACATCGAGTCATCAAGTCATCAATTGAGATATATTGAGCGATCAATAATCAATAAATCGATCGATCAATAATCAATTGATCGATCTGTCAATAAACAATGAAGGTAACAATGATCAAAATAATTCATCCAGTCATTGATCGACTAATCAATCAATGAAGATCCATAAATCGACCAACCGTTAATAGATCGATCAAATAAGCAATCACTTATCAACCGATAAAGCATTCGATCAATAATTGTTCACTCATTCAATCAATCGATCGATCAATAATAACTCGATTAATCAATACATTCATCGATCGATTATTTAATCATTGGACATCCGTCCATTGATCAATCACTAATCGATCGTTAAATCCATCAATCAATTAATGGAATGAGATCCGTCGACCGATCACTCAGTCGTTACGAGACATGTATTTGCAAAAATATGACAGACGTGAGGCATGATCGAAGGCCATGAGTAAGGTTTTCATAGTCCTTTTCATAAGTAGTTTTTCCCAAACTTTGCTCGTTACAGGTATTTCACGCGCAAAATGAAATCAATATTTTCTGCAGCTGAACTTGTTTCAAATGTCGAAGTGTTGAACGTTGCAAATTCTTACTTTAACAGTGCTTATATTATTCACACCATGTATTATTCATCCAATTTCTAAATCATATTGTTACATTCGTTACAGCTTATTTCGAATAATGTAAAAACTTTATATTTTGTTATATTTTACCTGTCAATGGCACGTAAATTGTAACAAAATGAAATTTTACGCATTTGTTACATTTTACGCATTTGTTACATTTTACACATTTGTTACTTTTTACGTTGCATCACGGCGTGCTTAAATGATTTCGTTAAATTCTATTCTTGAAAGGTTGGCAAGGAGCACACACGTGCAATTCATGAGCTCTGTGACTAAGCACTGTGGTTAATCTACAACATGCATTATTAATATGTGCATATATGCTGAAGGAGGTGAATGACACATGATTATTAAAGCGTTTGTGAAAATGTTGATTCAATAGTTCCCTTGCATAATTTCAAAGTAATATAGGCAACAATTTTGGCCGCGTGGTAAAGCGTCGGATTTGTAATCTGGCGACCCGGGTTCGAGCCCGGCTCGCGGCGCTGTGTTGTGTCCTTAGACAAGACACTTTACTACAATTGTCTAAGTCGACCCAGCTGAAACTGGGTACTGGTCCTCCAATTGTAAGAGTGTAATGACCTTCCAGCGCTGAAAGGCAGCTCGGGTTAACCAGGGTAATACATGGAAGCGCTTTTAGTCTACTGTTAGGTGGAGATACAGCGCTATAAAAGAACTATCCATTATTATTATCAAATATCAGCTCAAGTGTTCAATATCAATACTGAGAGTGTATGTGTTTCATTGCTGATTAAAATATGAAAGATGTTCATAATGCATTGTCAGTAAGCCATAACACCTCATATGTAACTCTGTTCCCTTAAAGCTTATTTGTTTCCATCAGTATATTGGCAGCGGCCATATATTATATCAGTTAAATGTTTATTGGCGTTCACTTTAAAATGTATATTGCAATCAGTTTTATATAGCGCTAAATCCACGCACAAGGAAGAGAAAAGAAACGTGTAAAGCGCAGCCCCGGAACCGGGGGGGGGGGCCACAGAGAGCAGTGGCCCCTTTAATTTTGTTGGCTAAGTTTGCAGCAAACCAACCACTAAAATAACACGTGAAATAATATAATTAATGCAACATTTTCTATGTTAATTTTTCAAAATTTTCCAGGGGAACATGCTCCCGGACACCCCTAGAGAATTATATTTTTTAACCATGTTCTGTCTCCTTCCTTCCTCTTTTATGCAAATCCTGGTTTCGGCCCTGAAGCAGGACAAAACAATTAGCTGAATCTGGTACTCTGACGAATGTATTGCTGTACAGTCGCAAATATCTGTTGATTCTGTAGTATGCTTAAAACTGCAGATCCGTGTAAGAGCAATTCTACCATGATCAGCTGGTGTGTGAGCAATTTGATTGGTTAATAAAAGGTATAAAATCAGCATGATTACATAAGGTGTGCGAATGAATTCGTTGTGTTTGACAGGAATGTAAACAAACATAACGTCAAAAAGAAAACATATATGATTTTGTAAAACTTAAATGACACCATCTCCGGACAAATAATACGGTTAACGAACAAATGTCCGCGCTCTACTTACTTTTTTCAGCAACAGTGCTTAAATTTATTAACCCAAATTTAAACGCATTACAAAATAGTCATCGTTGTTTAAGAGTAGGCGATCACTGTACACTGCACAATGCAGTCTTCAATCGCTTCATTCACTGAGAGGGAAATTGTTACTAATTTGCAGTTGGAGAGTATAGATGTCCACCTTCTTCAGTCGCAATAACAACAAAATATAGAGCATTTTCATCATTCTTTGCACTGAACACACAAACGCATGCACAGTTCGTTTCAGTTGAGTATCGGCGGTGCAAACACTTTAAACATTAAAGCTACGTCAAAGTGCTCTCCACTGCAAGTGGGCGTTCAATCGGGACACCAGGCTTTTTCATTTTTACGGAGACTTCGTAGTTTGTTAAGGATGATATTTGTAAAAGTTGCATTTCTAATTTGAAGCTGTTGTTATTTCCAATATTAAATCATGGACTGGTCAGTAAAAGAATAAACGAAATTATAGACAATTTCCGTTTTATGTCTTTTGTTGACTGTCAATATTAGCTGGTCCCCCCTAAGAAGATTCCAATTGAATGCTAGGTGCTTTCAAATTAGGTGGGGGTGAAAGGTTGGAACTTTCTCACGTTTATTAATTACCATTTTGCTAAATTGATAACCATAAAAATTATATCAAAAGCAATTAACTTGTCATAGCAGTCTGGAGACATTCTGCAACCGTACCACTGAAAAATATTTTCCTTAATGTATTAATTGTAACCTACTACCCCGCTCGGTGGGCTATACCATCACAATGCTATGGAATGACAACACCTACTCGACGCTAGGAATTTTCGCACATAGACAAGTTCAATCGTAATCAGGATATTGCTCAACAGGTTTCAACTGTTGTACTTGTGTACAATTCAAACTTGAATGTCTTGTTGTTGTTTTCCCGTATTATACAGTACCAAGTGCATAAACAATAGAAAACCTACATCTTTTACTCGTAAGTTAAGTACTTTGATATGCTGGATTCAAAGTCAATCTCCCCTTGCCGAAGATACCGTTCTGAGAACTTGCATCACAGCTGGGAACTTACGCAAAGCGAAAGTGTCCAATGTAAATCACTGAATAAAAGCATGGTAGCAGTAGAGGAGGAGGTGCAGTGCTAGCCTCATCTATATGCTACAACTGTAGTGGGATAGGACACATGTCCAGGGAATGTACTCAGCCCTGTGGGTACTGTTTAAAGGAGGGGCACTCCAGCTATGCATGTGAGGTGAGGAAATGGGATAAAGAGAATAAAGAGGAGAAGGAAAAACAGCAGCAGCAGATGGTGTGATAGAGGCTGAGGTGGAGGAGGAGCACGATGAATCAATGGAGGAAGTAGGAGAGGGAGCCGGGACAGGAGCAGGGGGAGGATATTAATGAGCGCTAAGGAATATCAACAGGTGAAACTGGCCAGGGTGCTCGGAGATGACAGCGTGATTGCTAAAGCAGTGAAGTGTGATCACGACGATGGTAATGATGAATACAGTCACAGGGTAGGGAGTCCAGCCCCCTCAGCCATATCTCTAACTAGATGATTTTTACTAGTTGTATACGGTCTGGGTAGTGCAAATATGGTTAAATATTTGGTCTGAGCAAACATGACTGTTCGACCTGCTACATACTTTGTATGAAGCAATGGCATTCCTCAGTGTATGGTTTTGTGACCTCACAATCTTAGTGCTTTGATGAGAAATGCTGAAAGTAGTATTGACGTCACTGCAGGAACACCTTTATAACCATTATGGAGCATTACGAAACGGTTGCGGTCATTACACACTCCACGGGTCGTAGTAGTGGTGATGGTACAGTGGAAACACCTTTATGGTCATTATGGGGTATGAAGGAGCTGACCAGAAAACATGGTCGTAAGTCCTCTTACCATTTAGCAAGTCATTTGCAACTACAATACCGTTGTGGTCATTACACACTCCATGGGTTGCATTGATGTTACCGCTGCCAGTTAAATCATGACCACCAAAACGAACTATGGAAGCACTTTGAGTCTACTGTGCTGAGATATCGGGCTATAAAAGAACTATCCATTATAAACTGTATGGCGTTACCGTCAACATGAATTACCTGCTTCACAGATTGCATTGATGTTGCCAAACCCCTCTAACGAGAACAATGGAACAGGTTATGTAATATGCCCAAGTTGGCCCATTGTACTGCTAATGACACCCTCCTAGTGCAATAATTGCGGAGCAGCACATATCATAGCATGCCAACACAGTAGGCCATTGTGTCGTTAATTACAACCTCCCGCCACGTTATAACATACCTGACGGTGACCACGTGGCGCTGGGGGGTCTCTTTGGATAAACTCATATGTTGTAATATTACTTCATTATAAACACTCTGTCCAAAGTGACCCTCCTATACTACTACAACAATCGTGAAACGAAACATCTCTCACTAATGTTTGCTGTTTCCGAAAAAATATCAGCATGGCCCCCGACAAATTGTGATTGTTGTTGGCAAAAAGTGTTACAGTTCAATGTTATTATTAAAACCTCATCTTAGTGCGTTCAATGGATGAGATTTCATGTCGGTTTTGTACATCGGTGGCTTGGTACAACAAAGCCTACTTGTGTTTAGACTATTGAAAAATAATTCCTTGGTATTGATGCCTACTAACATCCACTCTTGCTTTTTAAGGTACTTAAAAGAAATACAGTAAAACC
This sequence comes from Diodora aspera, assembly GCA_031471655.1. Classification (NCBI taxonomy): domain Eukaryota; kingdom Metazoa; phylum Mollusca; class Gastropoda; order Lepetellida; family Fissurellidae; genus Diodora; species Diodora aspera. Next base: position 15,183 of record JAUELE010282143.1, read on the forward strand.
CCGCTTACTCGAACCCTCTTAACTCGAAAACCCGCTTAACTCGAGCTGGCGACTTGGTCCCGACAGAATCCTTCTTTAACTACTACCAACAAGACCCGCTTAACTCGAGCTGCATAAACCCGCTTAACTCGAGAAACCTGCATAACTCGAGCTAGATTTCTGGTCCCAATTATCATAATATACAGTAAATTGACCCGCTTAACTCGAGAAAAAAATATGTACAGTTTCTAATGAGTGAACTCGGGAAGAATCATTGTGCGTCATCCAAACTTGCAATCACCTTGCTCATTCTGTCCACGCTTACCTGTTAACTTTTAACAAGTTTGTGATCTTTATCATTAAAACTTAGTCTTTGATCCCAGGAGTGACATTGATTGACTTATCCTAATTAATCCCGTTTGTGATGTGTTATCATCGTCGTCAGTGTCTGCCTAACATCCTCGAGCTCCTTGCAGTAGCTTTGAAATGTGGGATTGTACCAATTGACGGATTAAGATTTAATCACTTAGTGTATTTGTATTCAGTACTGGTTTCGTTGGTAAACAGTTATAAATGCTCACATCATTTGATATCTCCAGTTACTTGGTCATTATAAGTTCTATTATTGATCGTCATTGAATCTACGTAGAACCCTCTTAACTCGAGAACCCGCTTAACTCGAATTGTAGACCTGGTTCCGTGGATTTCGAGTTAACAGGGTTTTACTCTATTTCAATCCTGTAAAAGGTAAAGAAATTATTTATAAATGATTGTGAAATATATTTCTCAAATTTTGGTGTTGGTATTTCAGCAAAGAGATGGTAGCAAAAAGAAAAAGAAGAAAAAGCATAAAAATCTGGAATCCAAATCTTCCACTGATGTTGTTCACCCTGATGAGCAACACACAGAGACTGTGTACTCCACACAACTGACAGAAAGTGCTGGCCTGTTGTTTGGCACGGATGCTGTAACTGTGTTAACTGGTTCCTCAGACCCGCCTGACACGAGCAATATAGCGGACCAGTCGAGCTCTCATAAGTCCAGTACCAAGAGTCTGCCCACACATAGCAGACAGGGTTCCCAGACCTCTGCCGAAATCCAAAGCATTTCAATAAAATCGTATTCAGTGCCTCCTAAAAAACATTGTGTTCATCCCCCAGCTCCTTCACAATCCATCCTTGTCGACCCTGGGGGTCTCCCATCCAAACAGAAGATTCTTGACCCGCCAAATAAACCCATCCTTAAGCCCAGTCAACAGATTTCCTCTCGACTCAAACAAAGTATTAAGAATAATGAACAGTGTATTCCTGTGCAGAAACAAAACGGTAATCATGTGACCCTGGCCAAGAAAGATAACTCTGATCAAAGTGATGGACGTCGAAACAGTCACGCGTGCTTACCATCAACTGGAGCATGTGCGACTGAACAAAAACTTCAGAAATCAAACAGCGCTGAAAAGATGGAAGGAACATGTTCTGTGAGTGTCAGTAGATCTAGTGTACGTGTGGTTAATGGATCGGACTGTGAGAATGGTGCCAGTAAAATGGTGTCCCACATATGGAAATCTGACAACCCGCGCAAGTCAAGTCTTCAAAAATCTTGGAGCTTTAAGAAGTATACAAGTTTTGAATAATGTTTTTATTATATTGTTGATGTTTAGTAAATCTTGATATGATTTCTTGGTTTTCCTTGAGCCAGGATGTCTATTGACATCCAGTGTTAAATCTAAAGACCCAAGCAGGAACATCTCGAGTATAGCTAGCTACAGAGTTTGTAAGTTAGCACTGACAATGACATTTCAGATGGGGACTGTTTGAGGTGCTCCTATAATGAGTTCCCACCTTGCACTGGCAGGGCTAACCTCTTTGCCAGGTACTGGGAAGCAGTCATTAAATGGCTGTCTCTTGCCAGTACACAAGTCATGACAGTAGAGCTGAAAGATTGCTGTAATATATGGAAAGAACATTGTCTTGACTTGAATACTGCTGGGCTAGCTGTGTGACCTGGATTTCATGTCGTTCCACAGAGTTGGAGTTGTATGACTCTGGAGATAACCTGAAAACAAGGTACACTCTCTGTGTCTCAAGTGCTATTAATCATCAGCAATGTATCATCATTTGTTGTCATTTTCTTAATACTGTGCCATATTGTTGAGTCTGACATATTATTATGCTTAATAACTTATTGTAGGAACAGGGGTGGGGGGGGGCGCAATGTGAAATTTGTTCCTACGGTGCTGTATTGCGTTTCCCACTCGACCACTATTAGCATGCTTCTGTTGAACATACTGTAACTTAAATTGACTTTTTGATATTGGTTTGGCAAACTGTTTCGACTCCAAGAAAAGTTGCATATCTTCAACAATTTTTCAAACTACCTAAAATTTCAGTCAGGGGCGTAGCTCTCATTAGGCACAAAAGGCACGTGCCCACACATATTTTTTAACCAAAAATTTGTTGTTGGAAATTTACCAAAAAAGCATAAAGGTTTTTAATGGTCTGATATCAACCTGCTTAGTGAGAGCGGCCTCCCCTGTATTTGAAACAGGGTAGGTAACTCTCAGTGGACTTCATCCGATCTTCATACAGGC
>JAUELE010282254.1:0-17744 GCA_031471655.1 Diodora aspera
CTGGAGCATAGCTCTGGAACCGCTTGGTATTCTTGCACATAACTTGGTACACATATTGGGCACATGGTTTAGATGTGGATTTTCGGGCTTTGAATTTTCAGTAAATACTATTTTTCATTTCCATGGCAACTAAGAGTGGAAACTGTCATTTTCATTTCTGAAGCATAACTCTGGATCGAACCACTTAGTATTTTGTCACAAAAACTTGTAAACAGACAGAACACACAGCCTAGTTGTGCCTTTTAAGGGTTTTAATTTTATGAATATAATATTTTCCGTTTCCATGGCAACAAAGTTAAAAAAGATTTGTCCTGTTGGTTTCTGGAGTATAAGTCGGTATTTTTCCATATAACTTGGTACACATATTGAACACATGATCTAGATGTGCCTTTTCATGGTTTTGAATTTTCAGAAAATGCTATTTTCCGTTTCCATGGCAATTAAGCGTGGACATTTTGATGGAGTATAGCTCTGGAAGCGCTCGACATTCTTTCACATTAGCTGGTACACATATTGGGCAACAGTATGAAAATGTTGTCCTTTTGATTTCGGGAGCATGCATAGCTCTGAAAGCACTTGGTATTCTTATACATTACTTCGTACACATAATTAGCACATGGTCTAGATGTGCCTTTTCGGGCTTTGAATTTTCTGAAAATACTATTTTCCATTTACATGGCAACTAAGAGTGGAAACTCATTTTCATTTCTGAAGCATAACTCTGGAACCACTCTGTATTTTCTCACAAAATTGTGTAAACACACAGAACACACAGCCTGGTTGTGCTTTTTCAGGGTTTAATTTTCTGAAAATAATATTTTTCGTTTCCATGGCAACAGTGTGTCGAAATTCTGTCCTTTTGGTTTCTGGAGCATAGCTCTGGAAGCACTTGGTATTCTTACACATAACTTGGTACACATATTGTGCACATAGTCTAGATGCCCACATACATGAAGACCCTAAACAATTTTGGTGTAACATAGATTGCATTCGAGTCCTGTATTACCATCTGTGGGTTTAAGCTGGTGCATTTTAACAGTGTTTAAACTGACACTTTCAATAATGGAGGAAGGGGAAGACATCTGTTTTTACGCGTAAACACACTTTCTAGTTATTATTTCGGAGATGGTGTCACATAGATTTTACAAATTCATAAATGCTTTGTTTTGGACGTAATTTTTGTTTGCATTTGTGCGCGCATCTTATGTGATTAGGTTCGCTCCCAAATGAGGGTATTATGCGGATTTGATACCTGTTATTAACCAAACAAATTGCTCACACACCAGCTGGTCATAGTAGAATAAAGTTGTCATTCCCTACATATTTCACACATGACAGAACACAGTTAGAAAAGTGCAGGAACGAGGGTAAAAATAATCTATTTAATAACTAGCAAAATCCTGAATTGAGTGCGGTCATAAGGCAAAATAAAACATGACAATGAAGAGCCTGGGGCTGAATGAGATGATCTCCAGAAGTACACATACATGTATAAGAATCTGAAGAGTCGCAGATGTAAACTCCACAGTATAAAGTAAGGCTGCATGAAAAGACCCCATACTCTACCAAATCTTTAATAGAATAATCAAGTGTACTTTAGACATCAAGTAGTCAGTAAAACTCACGTGTAAGTGCCTCCACGAACGCCACTAAGGGCAATAACCAAGCTTGGTATGTACAGTCAATTTAGACGGTTCACGTCTTGAGAAGCCAAAGAATTCCAAAGAATTCCACAAGAAATGTGCATAAGTCGACTAGATTTGCTGGATAGAGGTTAAGCTTCCTTAAATGAATCAATCGGATTCAGTGCAGGCAGGACCTTTGGTCGTCAGAGCAGATCGCCACACCCTGTCAGATCAAGGAATCGTCTACCTATCTTGCCGGAAGTGGACGAACTTTGTCGTCTTGTAGCAAACGTAAGGGTTATAGACACAGCAACCAAGTCCTCAAGGGCACCACGAAGGTCCTTGACTTTTGCAAATTTTGACATTTGGGTATCATCTCATTCATGCTTCAGGCGCTTCATTGCCATGTTTTATGTCGTTCCTATTCCTCCTAACCGTGTTTCTATCGTACATGAGAAATGTAGGGGGTGACAACCTATATTGGCATGAGTATATTAACATGGTACATTATTATTATTAATATTTACAGATTAAATAGATGATTATGGAGTAGAGTCGGGTGGTCGGGGGGTTCTGGCACAGTCACTCCCTGAGGGATCATCATCAGCTCAGGTACCCTTGCCCCCTCTACTCGCAACCCAGACAGCGAATGGGACTGGTTCCCAGGAAGCGCTGCTTAATCGAACCCAATCAAGAAACCCGAGACATTCCTGAGAAACCAAACCAAGGGAATCGAGGACAATGGGGAGTCGGACAACTGTGAACTGGGGATGCAGGCGTGAGATTTCAAAAGCGAGGCCAGCATACATGGACAACTTTTCTTCGATCTTCTTCTAAACATTACTGTCAAAAGGGACAGAAACCTCAATCACATACTATTAAACACACTGATCGCATCATGGAAGAGAAGAATAACAGGTTTATTGAATTCAAGTGTATTCCAGACAATCTTGAAGGAGTCATTTTCCAAGACAGGCTGAAGCTGCTCAGCGTCGTACCAGGGATGGACCTCGGATCTAAAGCTACAAGCATGGCAGAGACGCTAGTAAAAGACCCTTGCCATACCATCATGCCTCTTTAAATACGAGGTTTATGTTAAAGCAGGATACCCGCTCACAAGATGTTGAACGGTTTCATCAAAACGGTGACATAAACGACATTTCCTTGAAATAATTTTACTGAGAATCATAGTCTTACCGTTACCGGTAAGGAGAATGGTTTTGGGAAAGCCCTTGGTCTCACTTTTCAGACCAGCCAATTCCATCCAGGCAAAGGAGTCAGAAGGACTGCTATACTGCTCTACACACCGCACATATACCCGGTGCAGTGGCTTTCCAGAAAGCTGGTCCTTAAAATACTGACTCTGACTTGACTTGATGAACCTCTTACCTGGTTCACTCCCATCTCTGTACCATTTAGCAGCACAGAGGATTCCCCTAAATCAACATCAACCAAAAGCTTAAGTCCAACATCCGTGCACGTTTAAAACAACTACGAAATGTCCTGCCCTGGTCATGAGTCTTAACACACCTGACAAGATGACGATCAGTCAAGTAAATATGTGCACACGTAAACACAAGCATTCTGTCGTGTACATGTACAGCCTCAACATTGATCAGACCACGGCCTCCAGAATTGATTGGCAAGTATAAACAATAAAGTAAGAATCGCGGATGATGGGTCCTATTATCTGACATGATCCTTCCAGTCAAGCGGTCAAGACCCTGAATTTCATTTTTGGTCCGGTCTACCGCACCAAACTAGTATGATAGACTGGAATAGCATAAGTATTTGTGGCTCTAAATGCATTGCGATCATTCAGTTCCGAACTCCACACCTTTTTCAGGCGGCACTTGCACTCAGCTCTCAGTTTGTCCTTGATGTGTTCATTCTGGGGCCGGTCTCTCACCTGCGTTTCCAAGTACGTGTATGCCTGACCAAGGACGAGATGTTAAATCACTTTTTCAAATGTAACGTGGCGCACTTGTCGAGTCCAAATAACATGCCAATTGCTTTAGAAAAGGACTCAACAAGGAGAAAAGATGGTTCAGATTATCTTCTCCTTTGGCAAGAAGTTCAAGATCATCCATGTACAATAGGTGAGTAAGGGATCTTGGGGATTTGTGTTGCGGAGGGTCAGGATGGCAATCCTCCTATCTGTTGAACAAAATGATCAAAGGGTTGATAGACAAACAGAAAAGCAGTGGACTAAACGAGTCACCTTGGAATATTCCCCTCTTGATGGGAATAGATTCTGAAGTCGTCACATCTCAAGCTAAGTTGACCATCAACCAATTAACGACTTGAGTAATGCAACGAATTACTCATGGAGGTCTGTACATTGCAACGACTTAAGAATCCATTCATGGAGGACAGAATCATAAGCTTCCCTGTTTTTTTATCCAGCGCATTGAGAGGTTACTGTGATACGTTTTAAATAACCTCTTCTATTATTATCATTATCATTATTATTATTTTTTTAATAATTATTATTATTATTATTTATAACTATTGCAGCAGATGAGGATAAGGGTGGTCATGAAGCAGTCAGGTCTGCAAGGCTCATCTTGTACATTTGCCAGAGCTTCTTCTACACACAATGGGCTTTCTCTCAGAAAACACTGCATAGTTGAATACTTCAAGAGCTTTCCTTTAAATAGGTTGACTTCATAATTTTCCGTGACACTCTGTAAATGTTATAGGTCGTACAATGGATCCACCTCGGTTTCAAAGTCACAGAGAAGATAGAATATGAACAACACGCTTTGCTACCTGCCTATTCAAATAGGAAATTGTGTCAAAACAGAGCACACAGTTACAATGACGCCATTTGTAATGCGTTGACTTCCTTATCACCAACATAAATGCGCTTGCGACTTAGTTTGGTGACGTACTACACGCTGGTCGAGGCGACTGGGGTTCGGAGTAGGTGTCTCTTTACCGGTCATAGACTACTTATTATTGTGGGCTATTTATGAAACAACCGTCTCAATAATTAGCATATGAAGACTTTCCTCTATAGTTTTTCCCTGTTATTTTCATTCAGATGTGAATATGTCTCTTTAAGGAAGCCTACACAAGAAATGAATAGAAATTAAGTAAAATATAGGCAAAAATATACGGAAAAGATGAACAAAATACAACTTAAAACGTTGAAATAAAATCAAATCAAATCACATCAAATGGTTAAAATAACTAAATAAATTGAGATGAATTGATTCGAAAAGAAACGAACCACACTAAGCGGGGCTGGACAGGAGAAGAAAAGAACTATGAACTCTGGGTAATTGCCCCAGTCAAGGCTCAGCGTTATCACAGAACCTCTATAAAGGCATTCATCGACCTTCTCTACAGGCCTTAGCGTCAATAATATAGTTTATCATATTATCCCCTAAACATTTGCAAGTGTCCTTTGGCAATACAACCACGATGTTCCAGACGGGAGCTGAAACCATTGAAGCAAACTCTGCAATCATGATGCCATCACTTGGAATCAATGCTTAATAGCAACATGGCCAAAAAACAAAAATACTTAATTCTGCCGAAATGAAACCTTAATGGTCTTTTTGAGGTTAGTTTGCCATCGTGTATATTTATGGTGCGCCTTAAATTCAAGCCCTAAACCTATTCCAACTCTGAAATTTAATAGTACCCTCTCACTTCATTTTGTGAGGAGAAAATTTCCAGACCAATTCGTTATTGGGTGAAGAGATTGCCAGCGTGGTTTGCAATCAGCTGACGCAAGTGATTTTATTTGCCAATTAAGTCCGCAGAAAGTAATTTCAGTGGACTCTTGAGACCTGAAAAAATTCCAGATATTGTAAAGAAAACAATCTAAGATGTCCATGAAACGGAAAACGGAAATGTTCGAGAAAATTAGTGAAGTTAAACGAGATCAACGTGATGGCATTAAAACTGGATAAAAGTTTAAGTTTTCTCTTTAGAATATTTATCATTGCTTACTCAGAGTGAGTGAATACTATAAATACGCACGGCTATTCTATACGTCAAGTTTCTCATATTCGCATGCAAGTATTGTATTCACCTATCACTGACCCCAAGTTCCATAGAGATCAACACATTCACACAGTTATGGTGACTGATCTGCGACAACTTGACATCGCCATCGTATGTTATGTGAACTCTGAATGACTTTCACTAAACTGGTATGACCATGCACCACTATCTTATGTTTTATGAGCGATCTTTGGTATAACTAGCATTAATCTAGTATGACTAAACATCAGTATCTTATGTTTTATTAGCGTTATTAAGCATAACTATCGCTACTATTGTAAGATTAGACATCACTATATTATGTTTTATTAGCAATCTTCAGCATATCTTTCACTAATTTGATAAAGCAATATAACACTATCTGATGTTTCATGCGCTCTCCTTGCTGTAACTACATGTATCATTAAACTGGCATGACTGTAACGTATACAGCCACAACTATCAAAACGTGAGTGCAACTAATCTATCAACGTTAGTGTCAGTACATTGCTAAGTGTAACTATTCAACGTATGTTGTGAGTTAGTACAATTATAACAGTTATTACGTGTGTACAACTAAATTATGAGACGTTTGTTGCGAGTTAGTATAATTATAACAATTATTACGTGAGATAACCTAAACTATGGGGCGTTTGACGTGAGTTAGTACAATGATAACAGTTATTACGTGAGTATAGCTAAACTATTGGACGTTTGTTATGAGTTACTACAATGATAACCGTTATCACATGACTATTGCTAAGTTATGGGGCGTGTGTGGTGAGTTAGTACAATGATAACAGTTATTATGTGAGTATAGCTAAACTATTGGACGTTTGTTATGAGTTAGTACAATGATAACCGTTATGACGTGAGTATTGCTAAGTTATGGGGCGTGTGTGGTGAGTTAGTACAATAATAACAGTTATTATGTGAGTATAGCTAAACTATTGGACGTTTGTTATGAGTTAGTACAATGATAACAGTTATTACGTGAGTGTAGCTAAACTATGGGACGTTTGTTATGAGTTAGTACAATGATAACAGTTGTTACGTGAGTGTAGCTAAACTATGGGACGTTTGTTATGAGTTAGTACAATGATAACCGTTATTACGTGAGTGTAGCTAAACTATGGAACGTTTGTTATGAGTTAGTACAATGATAACCGTTATTACGTGAGTGTAGCTAAACTACGGGACGTTTGTTATGAGTTAGTACAATGATAACAGTTATTACATGAGTGTAGCTAAACTATGGGGCGTTTGGTTTGAGTTAGAACAATGATAACAGTTATTACGTGAGTATTGCTAAGTTATGGGGCGTTTGTGGTTAGTTAGTACAATGATAACAGTTATTATGTGAGTATAGCTAAACTATTGGGCGTTTGGTGTGAGTTAGTACAATGATAACAGTTATTACGTAAATGTAGCTAAACTACGGGACGTTTGTTATGAGTTAGTACAATGATACCAGTTATTACATGAGTATAGCTAAACTATGAGGCGTTTGGTGTGAGTTAGTACAATGATAAAAGTTATTACGTGAGTATTGCTAAGTTATTGGGCGTTTGTGGTGAGTTAGTACAATGATAACAGTCATTACGTGAGTATAGCTAAATTATGGGACGTTTGTTATGAGTTAGTAAAATGATAACAGTTATTACGTGAGTATAACTAAACTATGGGACGTTTGCTATGAGTTAGTAAAATGATAACAGTTATTAAATGAATATAGCTAAACTATGGGGCGTTTGGTTTGAGTAAGTACAATGATAACATTTATTACGTGAGTGTAGCTAAACTATGGGACGTTTGTTATGAGTTAGTACAATGATAACAGTTATTACGTGAGTATTGCTAAGTTATGGAGCGTTTGTGGTGAGTTAGTACAATGATAACAGTTATAACGTGAGTATAGCTAAACTATGGGACGTTTGGTGTGAGATAGTACAATGATAAGAGTTATTACATGAGTATAGCTAAACTATTGGACGTTTGCTATGAGTTAGTACAATGATAACCGTTATTACATGAGTATAGCTAAACTATGGGACGTTTGTTGTAAGTTAGTACAATGATAACAGTTATTACCTGAGCATAACTGAACTGTGGGACATTTGTTGTGAATTAGTACAATGATAACAGTATTACTCGATTGAACTATCAGATGTTTGTTATTGACAATACATTGACTGCTATCATAACTTAGGCATATCTTACTTGATACTATCACTACTTATATTTGCCAACACTATCTCAGTTCTGGTATGGGTAGACCATGAGACAGTTGTTGTGAGCTAACACTCATTACGTTCACTTGAACTAGTTATATCATACAAGTACAACAAATACCTACTAATCTTATCATATGGTATATATCCTGAAATAACTGAAAATACGAATGATATTTCTCTACTGTTATTAGTCTGGTATAATTAAAAACATCTTTTGAGGGGCCTTATGAACAGCAGTTCTCTAATAACTGTTTGGGTACAAAGAAGTACACTGGGAGTGTTCTGCAATTCATTTCACAGCTGCGTTGCGGTTTGCATTGGATGACGTCTTGCCTGAAGGACCAAACATCGATCGTCAGAAGCAACAGTTGCCTTTTCGAGACCTCCTCCGTGTTGTCCGGCTACACTTCCAGTGTTTTAGTAACGGTGCCACATGCGGGACACCACGCTCTGTGACAAATGTACAGTTCTTGCAAACTTTTCTTGCGTAGCACCTTCCTCGGTCATTCCTACCCCCTTGTCATGTTTTCATTACCCAAAGACCGTCTTTGGGGTTGCCGTTGCATAACGTTTCACATTTAACCATAAAGAAACCGAACCTGTTAGCAATACAGACCGTCAACTGTGGTTGCCTTAAGCTTCAACGCCAACTGACACGTCTTTTAACGTGCACGTTGTGCAAGTGCAAATTGTCATTTCTGATGCACGTGACAACCATGAGCATTTCATTAAACGTAAATTGATTATATTAACCAATTTGGCTGGCATAAATGTAATCATTCTCTGCCAATTGGTAAACATATCCAGTATCCGTATCAAATGTTGAGTAGTATATAATAAATGCCACAACAATAAAAGAGAAAGAATACATCAAATTCAAGTAAACTGGATCCATTTGTATTATACACAATAATACTCGACAAAACAAACTAGTAAATAAATTTTATTTCATCTAACCAAACCGTTAACAAAATAGGAGCAGAATGTATCACTGGTGTTATGCTTTTATGTTGGAAAGTTCATTTTGGATGAAATACATCAATCACTTCTTTAAGCTTCGAAATCAGAAATATATTTTGAAAACCGCATTTAATATAGAACATGTTGCTGTCTCAGAACTACAAGAAACAGAAAGTAAACTGATCAATGATGGTTCACACTAATGTCCCCCTTGTCCACAAAACAGATGACGTATTACACACTTTTCTACATTGTAGCCAATCAGGTTGAAGTTTCAATAACACGTGATTGCCTGGAAGTAGCAAGCTTGGATGATGTTCCGCTTTCTCTGGACCTCTTTCAGCTCGTGCTCCTGGACGCCGAAATCTCGTGCAGTCTCGTAGGCCACGTCCAACAGACGTTGAAGGAGAACATTCGCCATTTCCAACTCTCGTGAATTCTGCTGAAAGATTAAAAAATAAGTGACATTAGTGGTGGTTGTGGATCATTTCCTTATACAGTAGGTATTCTGCTACTGTTTAGTTGACGGGACGGTGTTCAATCCAACATGACATGTTATGTTTGTCACATAACTGCGTATTTTGATGCGACAACAGGTTAATAATTGACATCCTTAGGATTTCCGGGCAGTTGCGTTGTGTCGCGTAGAAAGAATAGGGTGCCCTGTATCATGCGTACAAAGCGATTAAATCTTGCAAGGCGGTAGGGATCTTTTGCTTTCACGTTTCGTACTATCTGCCTTTTTCTTGTTTTCCTCCTCCATTTTCACGTTGGAGACTACGTAGCGTTATGTTTAAGTGTTTGCGCAAAACACGGAACATATCAGCTCAACTCAGCCATGACGAACCTATCTTTCACTAACTGCGAGACTCGTATTAAAATTACGTCGAGCTCGAGTCGCAAAGCTTTCAGGTCTTCAAGGGTTCGCCCTGCCTCACAATGAAACACTGACAATGTCAGTGGTGTCTGTCATCTTGGTCGGTTTCATCAGCGGTCCGAATGAGGTTTGACCGGCGGGCATCCGCAACTGCCACAACATGGACCGTTTCCGTGGTATTTTCTATGTCAGCTATTATGGGTTCAAATAAGATGGGACTAGTAGCATGTTTATGACCATAAAATAAAATACCACCTATTCATTCACCGTCGGCACGATGTCGATGTCGGGCCGCCAGAGTGGTGCTATCTGGGCACATTGGTAAGTGACTTTACACTTGCCTCACAAGGCTGAAATTGGGTACCTGGTCGGAGAGACGGCAGTGTGATGTTAACCTTCAAGCGTCTATCATAGAGCTTAGGTTGTATCCTTCTGGAGAATTAAGTAAGGAATTTTGTGTGTGGTACATTGTTCTAATGCATGGATAATAATGTGGCACGTTGAGCAAGCAAAGCGCGGTATAAGTATACATTATTAGTGTCATTATATATTATAAGCTGCTTTCACTTTTATTTCTAGCGATCTCTTTTTGATCTATCTTCTCTCTCAGCGTGCACTTTGAGCATCCTTGTCGTTGAGAGATTGCACCTGCGGAGTAAGACGTCCATGTCACGATCGACATGGATTTGAGTTTCGGAGAGATTTATTTCTCTGCAGGAATTGAAACGTAAGCTTGTCTTTACTTGATGCGTGTTTTCAGCATGTTGAGGAGACCCCCTGGTGAGCAACCCAACACTCGGAGTCTGTGGTTTATGTACATGCTGAGAATTGCCGTCATGAAAAGTTAGACATGAAAAGATCCCCATCACCAGTTGGATACTAGAGAGGCTCTGCAAAGGCAGGAAAACGTAAACGAGCACGTCATCAGTTTGTGTGTACTGTGACGTCATTTCGCTAACAAATGTTCGTCAGCGTCTCGTTTTGACGGACATCAGCACACATTTTCGTAAGTGACGTGATTTTAACTTGCATTTCAAATAAAACTCAAGTTGTTGTTTGACAAATGACGTAATTAAACAAAATGTATACTCAGTTTACAGTATGTTATAAAAGTGTCATTCAAGATAATATAATGCGATATTTCTGTCATGGAGTCAGTACCTCAATTCAACATCCAAAACTACATGAAAGAATCCTAATTGAAAAATAGTGCCCCCTGGTCAATTTCGTTTGTCTGTGTGTGAAACGTTTTTTAATTCGCAACGAAAACGAAAAAGAACTTACTTCGTATCGTTTTCGTGCGCTTGCGAAATCGCTTAAATGGTGTGATAAGCACAGGATTGATACGACAGTCGCAGAAACAAAAATTCAAATTCTCTCATGGAATTAACGACACATTGAGTCCTATCACCACTGAGTAGGCTAAAATAGCATACACCATATACGCCTTTAAACCACTTGAACATAGTGTTAACACTAAATGTTGGATTTATTGACGAAATCTGTGATGCTTTTTATGTTTTGTTTCAATGACCCTGCTATCTTTTCACAGCATCTGATCATAAACAAGGCTAAGACGTGTTGTATGTTTTATTTTGCCAGTGGACTATTCAATCCATCTGATCATATATAAGGCTAAGACGTGCTATATGTTTTATTTTGCCAGTGAACTATTCATTCCATCTGATCATATATGAGGCTAAGACGTGCTATATCTTTTATTTTGCCAGTGGCACTATTCATTCCATCTGATCATATATGAGGCTAAGACGTGCTATGTGTTTTATTTTGTCAGTGAACTGTTCTTTCCATCTGTTCATAAATAAGGCTAAGACGTGCTATAGGTTTTATTTTGCCAGTGACACTATGAACTATTCATTCCATCTGATCATAAATAAGGCTAAGACGTGCTATATGTTTTATTTTGTCAGTGAACTATTCATTCCATCTGATCATAAATAAGGCTAAGACGTACTATATGTTTTATTTTGTCAGTGACACTGTTCATAAATACGACTAAGACTAAGACGTACGTTTTCTTTTCCAATGACCCTATGGACTCTTTATTGCATCTGTTCATTAATTAAGGCTAAGAACGTACTATATGTTTTGTTTTTCAATGACACTATGGACTATACGTAGCAAACTAGGAATTAGAAACAATTCTGACAACCGTTACAGTCAAGTCCAGGCTCTTTATCGGAGCCATATATGGCTTATTAAATAATAATTACTCTATTTCATTTGTTTGAAGGATTTATTATTTGAGTACCAATGATACATTATACACATTATTATTGTTATTGTTCAGTATCATCTAAACATTGAAAACATTTAATGTAAGACGTTTATAAACAGGACCGCAGCGAGATTCGAACCGCCACTTATAAAAGCACAGTAAAAGTGAGCGAATTTGGATTTACTGTGGATTTTGGTAATCTTTAAATCATATCACCACGTTACCATCTAACAATTCGGCGTTAGGACGTCATTTCCGGCCAAAAAAGGAGGTACGAGTCCACAATCATCACATATAACTGGGACGACACGGTGCCTCCAATAAAGAAGATTGGTAAGATAACGGTGTGAAATCGACCGATCTCCATTTAAGTCATACTGTACGAGCACAGTGTCACTGGGGCCCTGCTCAGGAAACTCACATGGCAATATTTAAATAATCATCGAGGGACGAGATTTAAATCCACAAACAGCCGCAAAATGACTTCATGACCGATGAACTAAACAACAGATATACGACCGATGACTATACGAACGATACACTCCGTCATCATGATGGTAACGCTATAACTCTAACAAGTTATCCTATCCTCTCTTCACAATCAAACATTGAGATAAAGAAGAAGTGCTACTTGAGATAACCACGCTTGTAGACTGTTAAACACGAGCCTAATAGTAGTCTCGAGAGAAGTGTTCTTTTACACAACACATGGTTTTTATTGCCAACTTCGATGTCACGACAGTTATTGGAAACCAGATGCGAAAACGGCCAAATATCATTTTTCATTCTTCCCATAAGTGTCAAATTTGCTAAGCTACAAGTGTAAACTCATTGGGAAAAGTGTGAACAGAGAATAATAAACTTTGGAAATCATACCATTTGTTTAAACTGGTATAATTTTGGATTTTATTGATGGTTTTCTGCATAATTTGGAATTCTATGGACTCGTATTTTTTTGCGCTAATATACTCAACCAAAAAAAAACGGCTCGGTGATTTTGAGGTATGTGTATGAACACACTTTTACTCTGCAAGCGGTACATGAACTACATGTGCCAGGACACTCTGGATGTGGACTGGTCTTGAACAAGAAGAAACTCGAAGGAGAATGTAATCGTTCCGTTGTGACCGGTTGCGCCAATCACCCTGGGGTGCTTGAGCTAGTTGTTAGAGTGTCTGAAGTCCAGGGTGACGTTGACGTCAGCGGCGATCCAGCGTACCCCATAGGTGCTCCATTGGCTTTAAATCCGGCGATTGTGAGGGCCATAGAGGGGCTTGAACGTTGTGATTGTGGAGGAAAGCTGTTGCCTAACAAGCTGTGTGACCTGGCATTGAAGATGACATTGGTGATGAGAATTGCTAATACCCATTTTCAGCTGGGCCGACCGGGACAAGTGGTGTTAAATACCTAGTCCAAGGGTACAACACAGCCGCCACTGGCTAGGATCGAACCAGCGACGGATCACGAGTCCCACGCCTGTTATTCACGGCCACCGCGTCTCCTAGGTGGGTCAGCTGTGGTTCTATGCTATTGGTACCTATGCTATAGGATTTTTTCTTTGGGCTACATGGACTACCTTTAAAATCCACTGTATCAAGTCTTTCGGTGATGTTGTTCCCCTTTGCTTCACTTAGGAGCAATGTGATGGTAATGTTAGACCTCACCTCCTAACGTCTAACAGACAGTTTGGGTTGTATATTTCCCGAAAAGTTCAGAAATGTTGGGGAATGTTCACGGGTCCAATGACTGGGGTAATAGCTGTCTCTTTCCAGCGTTTTTGAGCATGATATTTACCATGGGCGAGCGCTACAGTGAATTATTATTATTATTATTATTATTATTATTATCATTATTATTAAATCCATTTTACTTTACGCCTACAGTGCTCGGGTAACGAACAAAGAACACCTTATTACATTTCAGAGGACAAAAATTCGTCCGTTTCAGAATCGATCGAAAGCTATACAATCAGCTCTGTGTCTTAAATTTCATTTATATCCTCACAATCTTATTACAGTTTTTCAGGAAGTCTTAGAAGCGGTTAAAAATTCTTTGTGAAGCCATAAAATTCGATGAAATTAAATTCTGCATGGAAATATTTGCCGTAAACTAAATATAATTCAATAAAAAAAATCCCATCTAATTATATTCCATTAAATATAGTTTTTTTTAGAAATCAATGATCAATGCAAATATTTTAGAAATGAAAAATATACAAAGTCCAATGCATAAATAAAATGTATTTTCTTCATGCATTGGACTTTGTATATTTTTCATCAACACAATTCTCTGTCTGATATAAAAGCCATGCTTGTTTTCTCCGGGTCTCTCTCCTCCGTATGCACGTTAACGAGTGTTGTCTTTCTGTCCGTTTAGATTTTAAATGTCACAGGGGGTTTCAGAATATGAGAATGTTACTTTTAATGTTGCTTACTAGCGGCCATGAAACAAAGAACGTATTCTTTCCCTGACTTCATCGTGCTCTTCCAACATTAAGTATTGACGTCGTGCTCTTTTACCACGCCAAAAAGTTTCTAGTTCGATTCGTAAGAACATAATCGAAGCGAACACAGCTGACATATTATCGGAAGTTGGAAGAGGTTGATGTGATCCATCGCAGTAAACGGCTGTGACAGCCATTTGCTTTTCCTGTTGCAATTTGGTATCAATGACAGTTTAATGCACATAGGTCTTTACACTGATGTATGATGACCATCACTGAGGCAACGACAGAGAGTTTGGCTTTGCAAAATACTTTTTGGTTCTCTTTAGTAACTCTCATTTTGTACAATGTTTTCACTTTAAGAACCTATATAATTTACGGTTAGAACAACGATACTGATCTGATATATTTATTCTTACTAGTAAAATGCTAGTGTACCTCACTGACCTGACATACAGTGTACAGCCACCGGTTGCTGAAAGCGCACACAAGCAGTACAAGGGAAGTACTTCTTGAACAGACGCATATTTAGATTGCTTTAAAAACATCGAAGGAGAAGTCTTTAGTTCAAATGGCAACGAGTTCCAAGGTGAAGGAACACAATTTGATAGGGATCTTTGTTCAACGATTGACTTTAAGAACAGTTAGAAGTTGCCTATCTACAGATCTACAGATTTCAGACTCCTGACTGAAATATACTTCGTAATTAAATCTTTTGGATAAGCTGGTGCATTAGCTGTATGCAAATCTTAAATTCAATTCTTGCTGATACAGGAAGCCACTGTAGCGATATGATCTCTCTTCGTGCTGCCACGGATCCTGCAATGCACTTGTGTGCTTCAGTATGTTTCGGCGATTATGTCTGATGATAATCAGCAGAATATTACCATAGTCAATTCTGGATAACGTAAATGATATAAATATATATAACAAGATGATTTGTAGCTTCAGTAATTTAAATGCCTAATCTCTTCAATACAGATTGTACACAGGTCATTCACATTTTTTTGTTATGGCCGTATTGGAGTCTAATTTCAGTATAGGAAGACACAACTCTCTGTTCACAAAGAGATGCATGATCAACAGCGAAAGCATGTGAATCATCTTTGTGAGGAAGCAAAGAAACAGTTCTATAAGAATGCCATTGATGCTGCTGACTGTCAGAAAGATCTTCACCGAGTGGCTAACAAGCTTCTCTTCAAGGATAAGTGTACCGCCTTACCCACACACACGTCTGCAGAAGACTTAGCCAACCGTTTTTGTGTTTTCTTTACGGATAAGATTACCAGTATCAGGCTCTCACTAGACCCACAGGCTGAATGTATCAAAAGTCACTCCAGTGATACCTGTGGAAGTGTTCTTGATCATTTTGATCCAGTTACAGTGTCTGATATTCTGCGCCTTGTAATGTCCTCTCCGACGAAGTCATGCAGGTTGGATCCTCTACCAACTTGGCTACTCAAGAAAGGCTTAACTTCCTTCCTCCCTGTACTGACTCATATCGTAAATCACTCACTTGCGGAGGGACTTGTGCCTGAGAAACTAAAGCTTGGCATAATCACCCCTCTACTGAAGAAAAGGAATCTAGATACAGAAGTCTTCAAGCATTATAGACCTGTGTCCAATCTAGCCTTCATTTCAAAACTCCTAGAACGTGCTGTCGCCCATCAACTTGTGGAGTACATGACAACTAATGGCTGCCACGAGATCTATCAATCTGCCTACAGGAAGTATCACTCAACAGAGACTGCTTTGGTTAAGGTCCAAAACGACATCCTACAAAGTATCGACAGGGAAGGCGCCGTGGTTCTTGTAATGCTTGACCTCAGTGCTGCATTTGATACTATCGATCATGATATCCTTCTGTCAACTCTGTCCGCAAAACTAGGAGTCTCTGGAATCGCTCTACGGTGGTTTGAATCATATATTTCAAACAGACAGCAGTCAGTGCTTGTTGAAGGGCAGACATCTTTGTATGTAAAACTCATGTATGGAGTACCCCAGGGATCCGTCTTGGGTCCCATATTGTTTACTGTTTATACATCTCCCTTAGGCAATGTCGTTAGATCCTTTGGTCTTGACTTGCATTTGTACGCCGATGACACGCAGATATACATGGCGTTTAAACCACGTATCTGGACTTCAACAACATCAACATTCCACACAGTAGAAAGGTGTGTTGAAAGCGTCAAGAGGTGGATGTCCTCAAACTATCTCAAACTGAATGGAGACAAAACAGAACTGTTGGTTTTCTGTCTAAAACGTCTCCAACGTAGTCTGACACTCTTGATCGGTGATTGCAGGATTGAACCGACTTCACAGGCAACACACTTAGGAGTCATCTTTGATTCAGCAATGGAAATGGATAAGCATATCAGCAGCACCTGCAGAAGAGCATCATTTCCGATACATCAGCTTTATTCGTCGTTACCTTGATCACAACACTACTGCAGCACTCATCCAAGCTTTTGTAATATCCCGCCTAGACTATTGCAATGCTCTGTTGATAGGACTTCCTCAGTACCAAATAGACAGACTACAGAAAGTTCAGAACGCCGCAGCTCGAGTACTCACAAGAAGCAGGAAACATGACCATATCACGCTCAATTTGATCACACTCCACTGGCTCCCTGTAAAGTTCAGGATTCAATACAAAGTCATCGTTCTCGTCTTCAAATATCTGAGTGAACTAGCTATTTCATATCTGTCCACTCTGCTACACGAATACAAGCCTGCCAGAACTCTCCAATCACAGGACCAACTCTTGCTCATAGTTTCACATAGCAAACTTTAATCTTACGGCGAAAGATCTTTCCAGAAAATCAGCCCTTCATTGAGGAACAGTCTTCAACTCCAGCTAAGATCTCAGAACAAACTCTCCACCTTTAAAGGGACACGATCAAAGTTGCATCTCCAATAATGAACAAAAACTAAAAAAAACGTTCAAATCGGTCTGACTACAACATCAATACATCAATAACATAACGGCGAAATCCAAATGAAAATAATGGACGGTTAACCAATTTTATTCGCCGAAAAGTTCACTTATTAGAACTGGAGAATTAATTCTAAATATTCACCATTTTGGTGACGTGAGTACAGCTAAAACGGTGACAAGCCACAACGGTTTCATGCCAAACTTGGCGATCAACCTGCTGTAAACGGTTTTTGGTCTGCAGACAATCCAGTGTAATGATCGATGATCACCGTTATGGCGTGTCGCCGTTTTAGCCAGTTCCATATTTGCTTACATGCACCTTCCCAAAATTCAATACGGAATCTATTTTTAGCGTTAGACGACAATCAAACATTCCGCTTCTGTATGGCCTCAATTAGTGTGAAATCTTTGCGTAAACAAATCGCAAAAATA